>ML795954.1:0-17615 GCA_009831015.1 Picea engelmannii
TTGATAGCTAAAAGTTCATGAGGGTCAGGGATTAGTAGGGAGAAATCAACTTAAAAGTGTTGAAGAACCTGGAAAGGATAGAAAGGAAGTTGGAGAATAGGAGTGGCTCAAGCAAGACAGAGAGTCGCAGGACCCCTGAGAGAAGAAGAAGATCGAGGAGTGGTAGTAGACATCATTGTCACTCCCCAAAGCATTCCAGTAGGGAAGCACACAGTAATTCAAGCCCGTCCCCTACTAGAAAGCATCGAACATCTGGAAGGGATGAATTGAAAGGAGAGATGAACAAGATCAATCCTCCAACATTCGATGGAGAACATAAGAAGGAGGAAGATGTTGAAACATGGTTTCTAGGCATGAGGAAATATTTCCGACTGCAGAATTCTTCCTCTCATGCAGAAGGAAGAATTGTGATGTATCAATTGAAAGGAAAAGCATCCATGTGGTGGGATCAATTTGTGTAGGTGTCGCACATCGGAGAGAAAGATATCACTTGAAAGGAGTTCAAGAGGTATTTCGAGAAGAAATACCTGACCAAAAGGTACTATGACAAAAATATGAAGGAGTTCTTTGAACTCAAGTTGGGCAACATGACCATCGATGAATACGAATGAAGGTTTTTGGAACTACTGAAGTATGTTTCGTTCATCAAAGATGAGGCTGTCAAGATTCAAAGATATCTGAGTGGACTACCACCTTCTATTGGTGACAAGATCCAATATGATGATACTAAGACTATGGAAGAAACAATAAGAAGGGAAAAATGATTATATGAACAACAAAGAGAAAAGTCTCCTTTTCAGAAGACTTGGGATGACTAGAGGAAGTTTAAGAAGGAATAGAGGAAGAAGGGAAACAAACCTCCCTTTTTTGGAAATAGTCCTCAGGTACAACCATCCTTTAGAGAGCCCGGGAAGGATAATGTGGGTGAACAAATGCCCAAACTTCCACCTATGGAGTGTTGGGGCTATAAAGGAAACCATAGGTATTGAGACTGCCCCCATAGAAAAGATAAAGAGAGAACCATGCACTATGTTCAACAAGCTGAAATAGTGGAGGATATGGGCAGTAGAATGCCAAGTATCTACGTAGTCCTGGACAACAAGCAAGTTGAATTTCAATCGCACATGATTGAAGTGGAATGTATGATTAACAACCGACCATTTATTATTTTAATTAATTCCGGGGCTAGCCATAGTTATGTAGATCCTAGGGTGGTGGAAAGTTTGCATTTATCAAGAAGAAAACATGAAAGGTCTTGGTTAGTGCAGTTGGCTACATGAACCAAGAGGAAGGTCACTGAATGGGTTGAATCCTGCTTGATAGACATGAATGGATTGAGAACAAAGGCTGAATTGAATTTTCTTCCTTTAGGATCTTATGACTGCTTAATTGGGATGGACTGGTTGGACCAACACCATGCCATCCTAGACTATCATAACAAGAGGTTTACATGCCTGAATGAGGAGGGAAATTGGAAAACATTCCAAGGAATTCCTAGAGATGTGGTTGTTAGAGAAATCTCAGCCATGTAGCTAAAGAAGTGTTACAGGAAAGGCTGTCAATTATTTGCAGCCCATGTGGAGGAAGCATCCAGAGATGAAGTCTCAAGAATTGGAGACCATGAGGTACTCATAGAGTTCAAGGACATATTTCAAGAGGTACTTGGACTACCTCCGAAGAGAGACATCAATTTTTCTATAAATTTGATGCCTAGAGCAGCCCCAGTGTCGAAAGCTCCTTATAGAATGAATACGCCAGAGCTGAAAGAGTTGCAATTGCAGCTTGAAGAGCTTCTGAAGAAGAGGTATATTTTCCCTAGCATTTCACCTTGGGGTGCCCTAGTCCTTTTCATGAAGAATAAGTATGGGACGTTGAGGTTTTGCATTGATTTCCGACAGTTGAACAAGGTAACTTTCAAGAACAAGTATCCTCTGTCGAGGATCGATGATCTTTTCGATCAGCTGAAGGGTGAAAAAATATTTTCAAAGATAGATCTCAGATCAAGATATCACTAGGTAAGAATAAAGGATGAGGATATCAGCAAGACTACCTTTAGAACAAGGTACGGTCATTACGAGTTTAGAGTGGTGTCGTTTGGACTATCAAACAGACCTGTTGTTTTTATGTGCTTGATGAATGGTGTATTCAGGAACTATTTAGACAAGTTTGTCATAGTCTTCCTGGATGACATCTTGGTGTATTCTAATTTAGACAAAGAGCATGAACAACACCTGAGGATGGTTCTGCAAGTGTTGAGATAACACCAGCTGCATGCCAAGTTGATCAAATGCTCATTTTATCAAAGACAGATCCATTACTTGGGACATATTATTTCAGAAGAAGGGATCACTGTGGATCTTGAGAAGGTTGAGGCCATCCGAGAATGGTCAACACCAAGGAATGTGATAGAATTTAGATCCTTTATGGGTCTGGTGGGCTATTATAGAAGGTTTATCATAGGGTTCTCAAAGTTACCTCATCCTATCACTTCCTTGCAAAGGAAGGAGAAAAGGTTTCAGTGGACTGAAGAGTGTGAGAATAGTTTCCAGCGATTGAAGTAGCTATTAACCAACACTCCAATCTTGAGGATTGCAAATCCAAATATGGATTTCGTGGTGTGCATAGATGCATGTAAGGAAGGGTTGGGAGGATTTCTCAGCCAAGATGGATTTTTAATCTGTTATGAGTCTAGGAAGATGAAAGATCATGAAAAGAATTATGCCACTCACAATTTGGAGCTGGCAGAAATCATCCACACTCTGAGGAAATGGAGACATTACCTCATGGGAAGAAGATTTGAATTGAGAACAGACCACAACGGTCTGAAATATTTGTTTGCTCAGCCAACTTGAAATGCTAGGAAAAATAGGTGGCTGGAGTTTCTGTGTGAATATGAATTTGATATCAAGCATATCAAAGGGAGGGAAAACAAGGTGGCTGATGCACTCAGCAGAAAGGTGCATGAATTGCATGCTACAATCATTATCATGTACAAGACAGATATTAAGGACAGGATTTTGAAAGCTACAAGTGTTGATTTGCAGTACATAGATTTGGTAGCAAAGCTACAGCAGAGTGAAAAACCACATAAAAGGGAAAGTTACACCTTGGAAGATGATGGATTACTTAAGTATAAAGACAGAGTGTATATACCCAATGTCCAGGAATTGAAACTTGTGATTCTAAAAGAAATGCATAATGTGACATATGTTGGACACCTTGGATATCAGAAGACTGTGGTAGCAGTCAAAAGCCATTACTTTTGGCTAGGTTGGAAGAGGGAGATCACTGAATACATCACCAGATGTATGGAATGCCAGAAAGTTAAGGCTAAGCATAGGCACCCAACAGGGTTGCTGCAGCCTTTGCCGATTCTGAAGTGGAAGTGGGAAGTGGTGACCATGGATTTTATTACAGGATTACCCAGAATGAGAAAGCAACATGATTTGATCATGGTTGTGGTGGACAAGATTACAAAAGATGCCCATTTTATTCCACTGAAAAACTAATCACAAGGCAGCAAATGTTGTTGATATCTTCTTAAAAGAAGTTTCACGCTTGCACGGAATTCCTAAAATGATTGTGTCTGATAGGGACCCAAAATTCACCTCGACTTTCTGGAAAGGACTGTTCAAAGGATTCAGAACGAATCTGAATTTTAGTACAACGTATCATCTCGAGTCTAATGGATAGACAAAGAGGGTGAGCAGAGTAATAAAAGACATGCTAAGAATGTATGTGATGGAAAAACCATCAAGATGGGAAGACTACCTACATTTGGTAGAATTCACCTACAATAATGGGTATCATGCATCATTGAAGATGAGCACATTTGAAGCACTTTATGGAAGAAAGTGCAACACTCCAGTGAGCTGGGATAATCTAGATGACATAGCAGTAGTTGGACCAGAATTGCTCAAAGAGATGGAAGACCAAATGATAAGAATTAAACAGAATTTGAAGCATGCCTAGGATAGATAGAAAAGTTATGTTGATAATAACATAACCCACAGAGAATTCAAAGTGGGTGATCATGTTTTCCTAAAAGTGAAAACTAACAGAAGTTCCCTGAAGCTGGGAAGTTGTGCCAAGTTGGAAGCAAGATACTATAGGCCTTTTGAAATCCTGGAAAGGATTGGGCCAGTTGCATACATGCTTACATTACCTGCATTTATGACTATACATAATGTGTTTCATGTTTCACTACTTAAGAAATATATACCTGATGCTAATCATGTTATCGATTGGAATGTGATTCAGGTGGAACCAGAAGATGTCCTGCAAGTGCATCCTGTGTGCATATTGGACAGGAAAAGAAAACAACTCCGAAATCGATCCATAGAGATTGTAAAGGTCCAGTGGACCTGGTATGGTCTTGAGGATGCGACATGGGAGCATGAAGATGTTATGCAGGTAGAGTACCCACATCTTTTTGAAAATTTTGAAAAGCTTGCAGATGCAGTGTAAAGTTGCACTAAGGACAGTGCAGAAATAAGGGGAGGGGGATTGTAATGTCCCCAAGGCCGAGACCTATTGTAAATCTTATTTATGAAAGGATTTGTAAATGTGTTTTATAGGCTGGTGAGCCAAGTTTATATAAGCTAGTGGGATTATGTGATTGTTAGGCCAGAGAGCCTAAGTGTTGAAGGCCAAGAGCCTAATTTTGTACATGTATCAATGCAGAACATTAATAAAATATAAACACCACCATGTGCAGACCGACCATGATGAATGAGTGATGGGGGACTAAGATTCCACAGAGTGGGAAATGGATTAGAGGCTGGAAGGTGGGAAAAGGGACTAAGTGTTGAGTGGAGGGGATAAGCCTAGAGGATTAGGTCCTTGGGAATAATATTTTAAATATTATTCCAAATGACCATGTGAATTATATTTTTTTATCCTAAGTTATTTTGGAATGACATGTGACTTCCAAATGGTGGGAGGAAAGAACACTGATGGAAGGAATGCAGTTTCATGGGTGACAAGTGTCAACCTAATCCCATGCAAATAAAACAGCTGAGATGAGCCATGGTGGGGGATTCTCCTCCATTCTACTGAACTGTCTAAGCGTGAAATCGTCCGACCTCTACAAGAGACCTCATGCAATTATGAAACCATGGAGGGGGGAATATCTTGTGTTGATTTCGGAGATAGCCTATGTTGTTTTCTGGAAAACCGAGACATCCTTTGTTTGAACAAATTGATCATGTGTGTGGAATATCTGTCCCAAATCCATAATCGTGAGACCATCCTATCATTGTTGAACTTGTTGGAAATCCCGTGTTTGTTTTCCTCGTTGACTATTGTGGCCATGCAGTGCTGGACTATGTGTGTCTTGTTGGCCAGTTTGTACAACACTCTCTCTAGGTGAGAGAGGTGATTGAAGTTGGAAGAACATGTTTCTTGGCCTGTGAATGATTCTCTCCAGGTGAGAGAGTGCACATAAGGAGAGAACTCCTAGAAAGAACCTTGTAGCTGCCATAGAGCTTGGAGACTTCTGGTCCGGTCTGTTGCTGAAACCCAAGGCAAGGGAAGTTAGTAGTTGAAGGACTGTCTAGGTGATAAAGAAGGTGTATATTCCTGGGGTGGAACATGCATGTGGGGAAGGAGAGTCTGTGGGTGGTGAGTATGAGTGGTTCCTGGGAGAGAATTCCTTCCTTATGACTATGTGTTTTCCCTGTAACCTCAACCTAGCCTAGGATTCCTTTCCTTGGGGTGGAGCTTAGTCCCAGCTCGGGGGTGACCTACTGTTGAGCTTGATGAGTAGTGTGGTCTAAGGATGGGAGGCTCATGGAAGGCCTGCACCTAGTTGGTGGAATTACCACCGTTTCAAAGATAAGTACCATATGGTGTTTTTAATTACATTTCTACATGTTTGTGTATTTATAATTATCATGTATTATGTTGTGCATACGAATTAATGTTAAAGCCATTGATTATTTATAATAGAAGTAATTCTTATGGTTAATCTGAGTTTGAATGTGTTTCATTTTCTTAAATGCATGTTATCCATATTTAATTAAGTATGAGATTCTTATTGTGCGAAGTAGCACCTGCCCGACTGAGGGAGAAAGGGGTGTTACAGTTTGGTATTAGAGAGTTACAACTTACAAGTAGCAAAAGAGGTGTTACATCCAGGTTGTGCCAGTACTACTCCTAATGCGATAGAAAATGCATCGACATGCACATGGAATTATTTGCTCCAATATGGAAAAACTAGAATGGGCGTTGTAACCATCTTTTGTTTCAGTGTGTCGAAGCTCTGCTGACATTCATCTGTCCACTCATACTGGCAGTCCTTATTCAACAGCTTCTCCATTGGTGTTGTAAATTGGGCATATCCTTTGATAAATTTTCTATAATATCCAATATGGCCCAGTGTAGTGCACAGTTGTTTGACTAAAGTAGGAGGTGGAAAATCAACTATAATTGCAATTTTAGATGGGTCAACCAACAATCCCTGCTTGCATACAATATGACCTAATAGCACTCCAAATGGTGAGAAGAAGATTCATTTCTTCAGATTCAAAGAAATTTGGCACTGCCTGCATTTTTCCAACATTATCCTTAGACATTCAATATGATTTTTCAACAAACTAAAAACAATCCAGTCATCGAAGTATGCTTCTAAAAATTTATTCAAAAATTCTTTGAACGCTTCGACCACCACCCTGGAAAATATGGTTGGGGAATTCTTCAATCCAAATGGAATTACTGTATATTGGTAGGATCCCCACTCTATGGAAAATGTAGTCTTATGATGGTCCTCCTTGGCAATGCAGATCTGATGGTATCTCAAAAATCCATCTGTAAAAGAATATACTAGACTTCCTGGCCTCCAACATTATCCAACACTTTGTCGGTGAATGGTGTAGGGAAAGGGTCATGCAGACATACATCATTCAACTTTATGAGGTCCACATAGATCCTGATTTCTCCTATATTCTTTTCTTGTACCCTGATAGGGATGATCCACTCCAACTCTTCGACAGGTTCAATAATCCCTGCTCCAGCATTCTGTCGAGCTCGATCTTCACTTTTTCCTTGTATTCCAGGTTCAGTCTGTAAGGTATTTACTTGAATAGCTTCACATCTGGTTTCAAACGTATTCTCATCTCACCCATAGGATTATTGATTCCCCTCATATCAATGAACTTGGTTGGGAAAAATTCTTGATATTTGTGCAATAACTCCGTAATCTTGTCAATGGTAGCAACATCCCAATAATCTCTGACATTGGAAATCTTGGGTGTCTCCTTTGTCCCAATATTGAATTTATTTATTTTGATCAGTTTTCCTATGAATGCCAGCTCAACTCCTGGTCCTTCCACATTTTTGTGGTCTTATTTCTTAGCAATGTTTACCTTCTTCAGATCATCATCTTCATCGGACTTAATTTTGTAACGTCCTTGCAATTTCTGGAATGGTGCGATCCATTCATCCTCTTCTTGCGCCAAAGGGAGGCCAGATGCCTCCTTAAATACTTTTTGTCTCATAATCTGTAATGCTTGGTCTATTGAAGGAAATTCACTTTCAAACAAAAAGGTGGTTACAAAATTCTAGATCATACCTTCCCAATCTGAACTGACGAGGTGCAACTTCGTTTGAAGGTACCAGTTGATAGGGATTGTGTCTAGCGTGTTAATGAATATCTGCACCCATTGTTCTCGAGGAATGTCACTCCAGGCCTCTTCAAAACTTCACACATAGTCCTTTGGGAAACTTTGACCTATGTACTTCACTTCACAGCTTCCTTCTTGTGCTGAAAATTGTGTTGTCATCAAATTTCAACATTGTTTACAGTCTGTGATGTTTCCTTTGTGCATCCTCCACCATCTTGATAGTGTGGCTTTCATGGCCTCATTCATTTACAACAACCTCTGTTGTGTTGGTACACTTGTCTCAAACTCTGATAAGAAGTTTTCTAAAGGGTTCAGCCCATCAAATGTGGGTAAGTTACTCACTATTGTGTTGATCTAGCGAACCTCTCTGGTTAGTCTAGCAAATATTCTGGTAGAGAATTCATACATCTAGTTTTTCTAGTTCTCCAATGCTTCTTTTGAGTCTGATGAACATGTTTTGTCACTTCACAATCTCAGATTCCCATCAGCTGTAGGATTGATATAATCCTGATGTCTGGCTATTAGTTTGTAGATGTTTTCCAGTTTGTACATGTGGTCTTCTTCTCTGATAGGCTCTATGTATCAAGAACCCTCACATGGATCTAAAGGTGCAATGAACCTAAGGCCATCTCTTTCAAATGTCATACACCTCTTCTTTAGATTAATAACAATAGAATTATTGAAGTCCCAATCAATTCCTAATAATGCAGGGTAAGGGCAGTTGTCATCAACAATTTCAATTAACTCAAAATATGCAAAGTTTCTAACTCCATCGATGTCCACAGGGACATGCTCTAATCATCCAAATGGGCTGACAACTTGTTATCCATTATAAGCCTGATAGGGGAATAGATCAAATTCGGTTTTCCCATCAGTGCCCAGTTTTTCTTCGTCATGACATTGACCTCCGACCCTAAGTCGAGGACCACATAGTCTATATCGTATTCTCCTATTTGAGAATTCAGGTGTAATTATTTATTTGTCCTTCTCCTTTTCCCAATTTTTTTGCACTGCCCTATTCAGTAAGGAGTCTATCTTTCCTAGCTCATACTGCTTGATTAAATCTTGTAATTCTTGTACAATGCTTTTATCTTGAATCAACTTAACACAAGTGCATAAAAATTCCATGAGTTTACTTACCTCTTTTCCTTCTGTTGGCGACGCAGACTGATCAAATGCTTGAGGCATGCTATATTTTTTGATTTCTAGTTGTTTCTTTGATGAAGACCCTTGATATCCTTTGAACTCTTTTCTTTCCTCCTCAAATATCTGTCTTTCTTTCTTAGCATCAAATGTTGGGTTCTTATCTGTAGCTTTCCTGACTCCGTGGTTGTCTGCAGTCTTTCCTTGGGATGCTCTGTCTTCTCCTATAGTTGTGCCTCCTTGAGTGATAATAGTGACTCTAGGGTCTACTCCATGAGGTTCAACATATATCAATTACACTTGTAGGTTTTGTTGAGGTCCTCGTCTTTCCTGAAGCTTAGATAGCAACAAAGGGCAGTCCTCGATGACATGCTTGAAGGAATTGCAATAACTATAGGTTGTGCAAGGGTTCTAGCAGTCCCTCACTAAATGTCCTAGTTGCACGCAGTTGTAACAGATTATTTGTCCTCGGCCTCGACCCATACCTCCTCCTCCTCCTCGTCCTTTGTATCCACCATGAGGATTGAAACTTCCTCTTCCTGGAGAATTATATTGTGCATTGTTTCCTTCTTGGTGTACTTCATCTTGGATATTGTATATGTCTCTTGATCTTTCATGAAGTATGTCATAATCCCTAAAATCTCTATCATCATGCCCTATGGACTTACAGAATGTGCAGTACAAGTTTGTGGGTGTCTGAACATACTTTTGCATATAATAGCACTCACTTGGGTGATGTCAGTTTCTGCATACTTCGCACCAGGGCAGGTTAACTTGCTTCAAGGGGCTCAGCGCTCCTGAGGACAAATATTCATGAAACAAGGGACAATGTTCTTTATCATGACCTTTGGATCTGCATTTTACACACTAGATATCTTCTCTTTTTTCCTTTCCCTTGTCTTTCTTCATATCCTCAACCTGTAGAGACAAACCAATCAGCTGGCTCAAGATCTGGCTCATGCCTGAGCTAGATTCTCCCACGGGTTTTGATTCAAGCTTCATGGCAATCTCCAAAGCTTATTACTGCGATGAAATCTTCTATTATATCAGGGGAACTTTGATGTGTGGTAAAAGAGAAGCGATGAACTATTCTTTTTTCTGCTCATCTGGGATCTTAAAATTCAATCAGCTTGTTAGGGTCTTGAATCTCTGATTGAACTCCCAAACAGGTTTGGGTACCTTCTGTTTGATCTCCTTCAGCTCAGTAATACATTGTGACTCCAACTTGGGGTTTTTTAAACTATGAAACTAGCATGTTCTTGATCTCGTTTAGTCGCTTAGTCTGTGCAAGTCCTGGACAAGATTCATGTACCAACTGAGCACGTGATCCCTCAATGTAGTGTTAAACTGGTTTATTTTAACAACTTCATCAATAATATTTTTAATGTTCCATACGACCTTGCACAGGAACTAGTACTGATCAGGATCTTCATATCCATCTCCTTTTAAGATAGGGAGACTTATCTCATCTTCCATAAAGCTTCCTAGGTTTCCTGTCTGAGTAGATGTTGAACTACTAGTAATAGTAGTTTGCAGACTCTAGTGATTCAAAATATTCTTATTACTTAGCGTTTATGAAATAACAAAGGATTGATATTACTTACTTCAGTGGTCTGTGTAGTTCCTAATGTTTCTGGATTGTTCTGGCAAAGTTCTTCAGCTTCCTCTTCCTCTTCTCTGGTGGGTTCTTAATGTTATTCATCTGTCAGATCTACCTCTTCTCCACTGTAGAAACCCTCATCTTCGTATTTTTTCTTGAACGGGTTCTCAAGGTGAACCCTTGAAACACTTTCCCACTGTGCGTATGTATAGCTTTTGTGTCGTTTTTGTTGTCTGAATTATTGAGCATTATCCTTTTCGGATCCAACCAATCTACTGTATCTTCAAGACATTCTTTTCATGCAACAACATCTTGATTCTTAGCTTCATAAATTGTAAAATTTTTCCTATGGGTCCTTTGAAGAAGTATCTCTTGGCCTGGATATATGATTCTATTCTATCAACAACAAATTCGATGATATACCCTCCAATGGTACTATCTAAACTATGATCTACAACCCTTGATACAATGTTGTTGGCTCTCCTAACCTTCTTAATCAACTCCAATGTCCAGATGACAAGAGGTCTATATCTGATCTCGAACTGGGTATCAACTAACCTAGATAACCACTCGTATATCTCTTGATGGATTCCTCTAAAGAAGATCTTGTGAATATCGGTGAAGATGTGTCTCTGCAGCCAAAATTTAGTACTTAGCTTAGGGTTCTTGTTTTTGGCTTCAGCAATGTCCCTCTCTTGATCCTCTATCCACTTCTAAATCTTTGTCTTCGATGCAAACCACCTTGACATTCCCTTACACAGATTCATGTCTCGACAACAAAACCATTTTTTGGCATAGGGGAAGACTCGAGGTTCATTCCAAGAGAGCATAAACAAGCCCTAGCTACTGGCCCTTTCGACAACACCTGCGAAGCATATGCAGTCTCACCCAAAGAAACTAAGAGGGGGGTTGCACGACAGAAATGTCTACAACCAGGGGAATATCAAGTGGATCTATCACAACAACAATATAAAATTCATATATCAATTATCAGCTAGGTCTATCCTACGCAGCTATATATTTGATCTAACATAAGACTGCAAATAAAAATATAACAATTACAGAGATCTTGGCATCAATCACACATACGACACAAAATATACGTGGTTCACTCTCTCTCTAGGGATACGTCCACAGAAATATGCTTACGATTTATTAAGGTAAATCATACAGTTCTTATCTGCGCTCTCAGCTAGCATACTTTCTTTATTCTCTCTCTTTATCTCCCCTTCCTGTGTACCCAGTTGCAGGACTTGACCTTTTCACATAGTTGAAGATCTCACAATACAATCCTCTCCCTCCACAATAGAGCTAAAACAACAATATCATAACAATACTCAATGACCAACCCCACCCATGTCCTCTTGACCTTTATTTATACATTACAATCCCTCATCGAAAACCTTAGGTTGAAACCTAGATGCCAAAACCCTAGATACCAAAACACTAGGTGTCTAAAACCTTAGGTCAACTTGACCAGCTTTTTTTGGGCTTCACCAACTTGTCTTTCCTTCTTCATCACGCGATGTTACAAAGCATCAAATGATGGCTTTCTCTGCTTGCTGATTTTTCCATGATCCTTCTTCCTTGCTGATCTGTCATCCCTGATCTCCTCATCCAACAACTTGATTTTTCACAATTCGCTCCATCTTTCCTACTCTTTTGCTCACTTCGACTTAGTAATAGTTACTATGTCTCCCGTGAAGCTCGCTTTTTACCTTTACTTCCTTGTTATTCACTTCCTTCCATAACCAAGGGCCAACAACCCATAACAGAGTAGGTGAATCTTCTAATGGGTTCCTGTAAGGCATTCTTTCTACAAGTGCAACCAAACTTTGTCTCCCACCTGAAACTTATGTGGCACCCAATGTTGATCATGGCCGCTACTTGTACTTGTCATTGGACTTCTGTAGGATATCTTGAACCTATTGGAGGATGTGCTAGACCCACTCAATGAACCGGGTGGCTTTGTCAGCTTCATTTGGAGCAAGATATGAGTCGGTCGAGGTGACCACAAGGGGAAGAACAACATCTATGGGACCCAATGGTCGGAATCTCAACCCCACCTAAAAGGGGTTGTGGCCACTTGAGCTATGCAGGGTTCGGTTGTAGATATGTTGGACATACAGAAGGCTCTCATCCCATGTGTTATCACTCTGTAAATTCCCAGAGGTTATTTTTAGGTAGAAGAAATTTACTAGAGGTAACCTTATCCAACCACTTCGAAACTGGGAGCCAATCCTACCAATTTCAGAGAGGGATCTCTCTGTAAGATATAACTTTGTTTTAATTCATATATCAGGCTAGTTAAAATATGTAGGGCCAAGTGTTGTGTGTTTTTATAAGATGGATGAAGGTTTTTACACATCCATTGGACTATGGGGTCTATTTTATATAGGTCAAGATCAAAGAAAAGATATAAAGATTATTTTCACAGGGAAGGATAATGAAACTATTGGATTCTTTAGCAATAAAATGATGGTTAGAAGGAAAAGGCGAGATGATTAATTATAACCAAGAAGAATTTAAGAATTTCTTGACTACAATATAAGAAGAAAACACTTAGATATTTAAAATCTAGCAATAGAGTACGCGAAGGTAAATTCTGTAACTTTAACTCCTTTTAAATGATCAGACTAGAAAAACAATATGATAACTAAAAGAGATACACATTCAACTGAGAATAGAAAACTTCACTAATATATGACACGCAAGAATCCTGTGAAATGTCTCTTTATATTACTGAAAAATATTCTTGCTAAAAATTACAGTGCTTACAACTTGCTAGGGCGTAAAAATCAACCCCCAATACTTCTAAGTTTGAAGTATTTATAATCAAAATTACAAACGACCCTATCATAAATGATCAGGACGTGGCAGACTTTGAATCTAACTAACTAGCTAACAAGATACAAAACTTTAGAACTGTTGATGATGTGTCAAATTCTTCATGTTGAATCTGGGGAAGGCCATTGGTGAGTCACCCACATGACTTTGACTGATCTATTTTCTGACTCAATTTACACACCTCATTTCCTACTCGATCAAATTGCATAGCTCTTCCCATCTTAGATGATTGGGAATGGTGACTTTGAGTAGTCTACGGTATATTTCATCCACTTTTGTGTACTTGGAAAAAGTCATTTTGATGATGAAAATATACTTGATCTTGTGATGTATGTTGATGTCTGGCTGCAAAGTCTCCAAGAATTCTTTTCCCGTTATATTGTCTTGTATTCCCGAGAACTTGGAACCATCCTTGGCCATTGTAGCCATCTTCATCTTATTTTCTGGAAGGGTCATAAGCTTGTCATTCAGAACCATTAAACCAGAAAGACTTTTTTCTACAGAGCCTCTATCCTTATGAAAAACCTTTGAACTCCAATGTCCATGTTATGTACTTTTTCCTCCAACTGCAACATTAGTCCTCTTTTGGTTAGAACCCTCTTGACTTCAAGGATGGTTTCTATCCTGTCTTTGATTTTCAATTATTCTAGTTCTTCTCTGGTATTCAAGTTTAGGAATCTAATTATTTCATTGGCTTCAGTGGGCATTTCTCCTGACTCTCCTTTTATTTTGTCAATAACCTGCTTGCTTCTTATCACTAGTTCATTTTGCTCAAAAATGATCTGTACCATAAGCCAGATTTCATTTATGGATTTGGAGATATCCATCCAAATATTCTCCTTTGCTTCAGCAAGTGTCTTTCCTGCCACTGTTTTCTTTTGCAGGTGTTGCAATTCCTGTTTTAGATTTTCTGATGTTTGTTTCTCCATGTTGTAGTTGATATGATAACAAGACTTGAGCTTCTGAAGGATCTCAAATCCCTTTTTCAGTCTGTTGATTTGTGTTTCTTGTAAGTTCATCTCTTCCATGGACTTTTCCAGCTCCACAGTTTTTTCCAGAGCTATCAATGGGGTGGTTGATGGTATTTTTGTTGTGGTTCTCATTGCTACAGTTTTTGTGCTAACTCTTGTGAGGGGAACTGCACTCAGTGGAATGACTTCCATAGGTGTTGTCTTCTCCTTATCTTTTACCAATATTTCCACCTCTGTTTCCATCTCTTGTAATTGTGCATTCTTCTCCATGATCAACTTGAGCATCTCAAACTTTTCCCCTTCTGTCTCAATGATCTCCTTGGCTTTTGCATCTTATGTGGTCGGCAATTTTAGTTTTTTTCTTAGAGATTCTATATAAGTGTTCTTTCTCTTTAGAAACTCCTCTGCTCCTTTCACATTCGAAGGATCAAACCCTATCTTGACCACCAATTCCTCTAAGGATTTTATCCTTCTATCCTTTGCAAAAGAGGATATCTTTTCCAGTTTCAACTGGGTCTGAACATTGTTTAAAGCTACCTATAATTTTGCAGGTGTAGAGGAAGCATGTGTTGGCATGTTTTCAGACAGAAGGCAGAGTATGATGGTTGGCATGTTTAACAGGAAGAGTATTCTTGTCATTGATGGAAAGATCAGATTATTCCTATGGAAAGATCAGATTATTCCTATCATTGATGGCATCAATGGAAAAACAGGAACATAAGTAATTTCAGGAAGACCAACAACAAAAATCACATAGAGTCGATAAGTTTAGGAAGACGAGCAATGCAACAATGATCGAATGACAAGATCGAAGTATTGGTCAAACTCCATTTCGGAGTTTTGGCTATCAAGATTTCAGATATCGAGATATGGAAATGTCAAGGCTCTTTACAACAAGAGTCCCGAAATTGTGAAATACAAAACACTGATATGATTGGTCAAACTCCATTTTGGAGTTTTGGCTATCGGGATTTCAGATATCGGGAGATGGAAATGTCAAGGTTGTTTACAACAAGAGTACCAAAATTGTGAAATGTGAAACACCGAAATCTCTTCAACCGTCCGTCTCAGGGGGTTATGTGAGCCATCCGATCACTTCAGAGTTTCAAAAATCGGGAGATGGAGATGTCAAGAACTCCTAATATAGGAGTCCTGAAGTCGCGAACCCTGAAATCACGATATGAAAAATCGTGAAGAGATCTGGACCGTCGAATCATCTAGAGTGTGGACTGTTGATACAACTCCCTTTTGAAGTTTCAGAAATCAGGAGATGGATATGTCAAGAACTCCTACCATAGGAGTCCCAAAGTTGTGAACCCTGAAATTGCGATATGCGAAATCACGAAGAGATATGGACCATCGAATCATTTAGAGTGTGGACCATTGATCTGACTCCATTTCGGAGCTTCAGATATCGGGACATGGAGCGTCAAGAAACTCTACCATAGGAATGCCAAAATCCCAAAATGCTGAAAAGAAAAACACATTTTGGCTCAACTCATGGTCGCATCCATTGGTCACATCAGCGAAAGATGAAGGAAGGAGCTAGTTCAGACAAGCTCCATTTCGGAGTTTCAGGGATCGAGACATGGAGAGTAACGGAATCTTTACCACAGGGATCTCAAAATACCAAAATGTGAATTGGCGAAATAAACGCAAGATCACATGAAGTGAATCCAATGGTGCAGGGGATTTTAGGCATGATCAGAGGGATAATATTGCTCCTCGCAGTCTAACTGCTAGAAACCATTGATGGTCTCTACCAAAGAATTTGAAGAGACCTCTGTGTGATCGCCAGAGGAGCTGAAGGGTATCTAAGCTTCTTCTAGTGAATGAAGATGATTCTTAGAGGGACTGACAAGTGGATGAGCATTGAATTTTGTAACTAAAGCAGAAAGTATAAGCTCGACTATGCCAGAGAAGACGAAGAGTCTCGACTGCCAGAGAGGCTGAGGAATCTCAGCATGACATCCAGTGATGATGAACACATGGGAAGATTGCCAGAGAAGCTGAGAAGTCATAATGATGATCAGATAGAGCACTCACTATGAAGAGATGCATAAGCATTGCGCATATTGCATGCACAAGGTGCATAGAATCTATAAGAACACGACACAGAGAAGTGATGATGTTGTTGTTGCTAAGGTGAAGTAATGAAGGTGTGAAGAAGTAAAGGGGTGGTGCAGTAGCTGAAATGGACAGGAAACAAAAGGTGCATTGAATGGGAATGGCACACAGAGCACAAAAGGTAGAAGAAAAGAATGGACATCGGATGCATGCAAGAAGACAGTGAGGAAGACTGAGTAGCAAAATCTTGCAGAACAATGATGAGACTGGTAAGTTGTTATTGAACACTATATCACTGTAATAGGTTTTAGTATTTCATATTTATAATCCAGGGTGGTAGGGAGGTGCTAGGGAGGACTGGTATCCTCAGAGGTTCAAGTGGGTGCTTGAACACAGGGAGTTGTAGCTTCCTTCTAGTTGGTGCTAGAGAAACCAGGGACTTGGTGCTTCCTTCTAGTTGGTGCTAGAGAAACTAGGGAGTTGTAGCTTCCTTCTAGTTGGTGCTAGAGAAACCAGGGAGTTGGTGCTTCCTTCTAGTTGGTGCTAGAGAAACCAGGGAGTTGGTGCTTCCTTCTAGTGGGTGCTAGAGAAAACAGAGAGTTGGTGCTCTCAGCAAGTTGCAGCTTGAAAAAATAGAGGTTGTAGCCTCACAATGAGTTGGTGCTCATATGTATGATAATGTAAATAATGTAAATAATACTTATCATATAAATAAGAAGAGGTTTTTACCCTGTATGGGTTTCCTTGGGAATTATTTGTGTCTGTGTTTCTCACATATGTGACTGATGCTGAATGTGCCATTGTTTATTTCCCTGCATTATTGTGATCATCATTAAGTGTCTTGTAAAGATTTTAAAAGAAGCATAATTGTTTAAGAACGGTAAAAACTGTTTCACCCCTCTCTCAGTTGTCCAACAATTGGTATTAGGGATGACCCATTTTATCTAAAGGTAGATCCTAGAGCTTAAACATGTCAAAACATGAAGGAAATTCAACCAATAAGGCCCCATTGTTCAATGGAACAAACTTTGCCTTTTGGAAAGTTAGATTGAGAACCTACATAATGGCTTTAGGTGCAAATGTTTGGGATGTGGTAGACATTGGTTATGTAAATCCAGTTGTGCTAGCTAATAAGGATGACAAGCTAGAATTTAGCTTCAATGCTAAGGCTACGAATGCTATCTTGAGTGGTCTTGCAGAGGTAGAATTTGTGAAAGTTATCCACCTAGGAACTGCCAAAGAAATGTGGGACAAACTCATTAGCAGTTATGAAGGTAATGAAAAGGTAAAGGATGCCAAGCTTCAAACCTACAGAATACAGTTTGAACAGCTGAAGATGAAGGAAGATGAAACTGTTGGAAAATA
>ML795954.1:23282-52052 GCA_009831015.1 Picea engelmannii
CTTAGTGTTTTTTGTGAGTTTTTTGAACTACTTCCCTTTCTTTTGTCAACATGGGGTTAGGAAAGCACCTAAAACATCAAAATCATACATTTTCTTTGAACACCATACAAACTTTATTGAAAGAAAAGGTGACTAGGCTGTGTCCTATCCTACCTACCTACACTTTTATCCCAGATTAGACTATTGGACTAAGATATTACTCTACCCTAGAGTTATTTGACCAAGATTAGACAGTTTGATCAAATTTATTCATTAACTAACCTATCCACTTCGCTAAGATTAGACAGTTTATCCAAGCTTATTCACTAATCCTATCAACATCAATTCAAAAGGACCTGACCATGTTTAAATAGTATGGATCAAGTCATTATTATTGCATGGGGCTTTGTTCATTTGTTTTTTCTTCTATGCCGTCTTTATTCTTTTTATTTCCTTTCTATTCTTTTTTCTTTCTTTCTATTCTTTTCTTTTTTCTTTCTTTCTTTTGAAAATAATTTGCATGAATGAAATATTATTTGTAAGATAACATATATCAATAGTGAAAATTTTCCAGTCACCAGATGATACTATAAATTATAGTGTTATAAGAACAGCTCCACCTGGGGATGGTACTCTCCTTGTGAAGTGCCAAGAACCTGCTTTCTGATGTTCGTAAAGGTTTCCCTCCATTTACTTTATTGCTGCTATCTATTTTTTCTTTTATTTTGGAAACTTGGTGGCATTGATCAGTGGCTTAGGGCCTTCGCCACGGGTTTCAACCATCTAATCCTTGTCAACCACACGAAACCTTGAATGAAAAATAAATGGTATGTACAATGAAAAATGGATTCATGAGATCTCTATTGGGGAGGCAAGTAATGCTTCAACATCCTGTCATTAAATGGTCCACTTGGAAGGTCTGTCCCATCACTTTTTTTGAGGAAAAATGCATTATTTCCTCTGAATGCCTGAATGGTGTAAGGTCCTTTCCATAAACTATCGAATTTTTCGTGCTTCCCCTTATCCTCATTTTTGGAATCCCATTTGAGAACCAAGTCACCTAACTCAAAATCATCTTCTCTAGTCCTCTTGTCATAAATCTTTTTTATACCTTCTTGAATGACCTGAGTCCTATTATAGACTTCCTCTCTGGATTGCATTAGGTGGATCATTTGATTTATTCTTCACTGGACATCATTTGGTTCTACTTGTGCTTCCTGCAATAGTTTCATTACTGAGACTCCTAATGAAAGGGGAAAAAATACTTCAATGCCATACACTAACTGGTATGGAGACTTACCAATTTCTCTTTTGGTGCTTATTTTGTCAGCCCAGAGTGTGAAAACCAACTTATTATGCCATGATTTCTTATTTTCATGCAGTGTTTTTATGAGAATGTTCACCAGAATTTTGTTAGAAGACTCAGCTAGCCCATTTCCTTGTGAATAATAAGTCATTGAGTGTCCCAAAATAATGTGATATTGACTACAAAAATCTAGGAGCCTTTTGGATCTAAAATATGCTACATTATCTGCTATAATTTTTCTGGGGCATTCAAAACGAGACAAAATGTTAGTTTCTAAAAACTTGATGATAACCAAGTCAATAGCTTGCCTACATGGCTTGACCTCGATCCACTTGGTGAAGTAGTCTGTGGCCGTGAGGATCCACTTGTGTTGGCCCTAGGAGGACAAATGTATTTCACTAATGAAGTCTAGACCCCATCGTTGGAAAGGAGATTCAAATGAGATGGGTTTCATAGGGAGTGGAAGAAGCTTCCTTTTACCTTCAAAAATATGGCACTTGTGGCAAGAAGTAACCTTCTGGTGGATGTCAGCGAACATAGTAGGCTAGAAAAACCATCTCTTAGAATCTTGTTAGCTGTGGTCTTCCATCTTAGGTGCCCACCATAGTCTTTTGCATGAAACTCTTGAAGAACTTTGTCAGCTTAATCTTTTAACAAGAAATTAAGAAAGATAACACCAGGATCCTTCCAATAGAGATCGCTTTCTAGAATACAAAATTTCAATGCTTTCAATTTAATAAATCTGTCTTTGGTCTTAGTCAAACCAGGAGGATCTTGTAAATTTTGGAGTACAAAAATGAGTTATGCATACCAAGGGGAGTTTAAGAATGCCTCTTTTATGTTTGGAATCAGCTGCTCTTCTGGTCCGTCAACTGTAGCCAAAAAATTCATATCTAAAGCATGAAAATTAGACTCAGCCATTAGTTTGGCTAGACCCTATCCCTTGATCAGTTTAGTAGGTTTTATTTCAATGTCGTATTCTAGAATAACCACAATCCACTTTCCTCTTCTACCATATGGATTATCCTAGGTTAGGATATCCTTAACCACTACGTTTGGAATGTATGCAATTGTGTGAGAATGGAGAATATGGACTCTGAAGTCCTTTATGGCTTTCATCAGAGCGAAATCCCGTTTCTCCATTATGTTATAGTTCAAAGAAGCATCTCTCAAAGATTTGTTGAAAAACGTTATGGGTTGTTCGTACCCTTCACTGTTTTTATGCAAAAACACAGCTACTATGGTGTGTTCAGATGCAAAGGAGAAAATATAAAAGTCTTTGGTGTAATCTGGGCTAATAAGAACTAGGGCTTGGTTGAGCGCATGTTTCACCTGCTCAAATGACTATCTGGACTCGACGTTCCATTTGATTTTTGTGTCTTTTTTCAACATATTAGTGATATTCCTGAGAAGTTCAACCAAGTTTGGTATGAATTTCTAAGGAAATTTATTTTGCCAATGAAATATTGCAGTTCTTTGATATTCCTAGGGTGTTCCACCTTCTAGATGGTTTCTATCCTGCTAGGATCTATTTTAATTCTGTCTTTCGAGATTATGTGTCTCATTAGTTTACCTTCCTCTAACCTGAAAAGGATTTTCTTAGGATTCAATGAAATCTCAAATTTCCTGCACTTCTCAAACACATGTCTGAGGTGGAGCAAGTGTTCCTCATCATATTTGGAGTAGACAGTCACATCGTCCAGATAAATGACTAGAAATATTCTAGTCTCATCCACAAAATCAATGTCCATTTCCCTTTAAAACGTAGCTCCAACGTTCATCAGAACAAAAGGCATATTCAGGTACATGAAGGTTCCCCAGGGTGTGGTAAAAATTTTCTTCTCTTGATCTTCTGGATGGACAATAACTTGGTTGTAACCTGAGAGCAAATTTCTGAAATTTTTTCAAATTTCTGAAATCTATGCAAAGTCTGATCTCCCTAGTTTTATTCCTAGTAGGAACTAAGTTAGAATCCCATTTGGAAAATTAAGGGGACTATTATCTTTGCATCATACATATTTTTGATTTCTTTCTCTATCAGGGGAAGCAACTTGGGATTAATTCTCATAAGTTTCTGTCTTAATGGTTTGTGTTCTTTTTTTATGGAAATGAGATATTGTATGATACTTGTGTTGTAAGATTTTAAGTCCTCGTAACCCCAGGCAAAAACATCTATGTATTCCTTAAAAGGTTCAATGTATTTGTGTTTTTTCTTAGGGGGTAGAGATTTAGAAAGTTTTATCATCTTTGGTTTTTCTTTTGTTCCTATGTTGCATTCTTTGACCTCCTTACCACTAGCTTCAATTTTCAGTTTTTTGGCTACGTTGTTAAAATCGAATAAGTCTTCTAGCGGAACTAGACCTCTAGGTAACACATTACTTTTCAACTGTAGAATACCAAAATCTATCTCATTTTCATTCAACTCGTCTACATCTACTTTACTTTCATTGAGATTTTTGGAATCTACGTTATTTACACTAACACTTTCAAAAATAGATTTATTTACAATCTCATCATCATTTTCTAAATCTATGTTTGTACATTCGAAATCGTTCTTACACTGTAGGAATTCTTCAATTTGATCATCATTTCAAAATACCTGCCAGTATATGATGTTGTCAGAAATGGTTGGTCTGCACTTCACCTCCACTGTGTACTTGCGAGTGGAATGAAAAGGAATTTTATAGGTAGCTATCGATGTGGCTAGCCCATCTGCCAGTATGTTTTGTCCTCTAGGTAGTACCTGCAAGTCGATTTCAGTAAAGCATTGAAGAGAATACAAAAAAGTATTCTATAAGCCCTAAGTCTAGGGTGTTTAGCTGCATACTCACCTTTGATTTGCTTGATAATTAGTTCAGAACCACCCCTTACCATGATCTGTTTGGTACCAATTTTCTTTAGTATTTTCAGTCTGAGCATCAGAGCCTTGTACTCAGCTACATTGATAGTGCATTGAAAATTTAGCTTGTAAGAATGATTCTCAGAATACCTTGACCTGTGGTTATGAAACCAGAATCCATCTCTAGCTCCTTCTTTACTCACAGCACCATCGAAGTCCATGCTCTAGAAATCTGCTAGCAATTTCTCACTCTCTTCAATCATTGGGTTTCTTCAACAATTGTTTTATCATCCTTTGAATCAGATGTATCATCTTCCAGTTGTGAATTTTTTTCTTCGAAGTCACCATCATTGTATAGAATGAAAGAGTCTATATCAAAGTGTGTGGAGTATAGTGGGTAATTGTGTGGATTTTTCTGGCTGCTGACCATATACTTCATAAGTGTTTCCCTATACATTTTTCTCTTTTGTCCAAAAACCAGAATGGTGGTGTAAGACATATCTAGATACAGGGCTCCTCTCAATTTATCTCCCCAAGACCTTGACAACAACATACCATACTTAGGGGGAATATCTGCAACAACAATATCCATCACCATACTTTTCGCTGGGATTTGAACCAAGGTGATGCATAAGTATCTAATCATGCCTATACATTTGACTTTGCTGGAGTCGAAAGAATGAAAATATTTGTAGGGTCTGGTGACCTTGAGTCCCAACTTTTCCATCATGGATTTGGGCATTAGGTTGTGAGTGGCACCTGAATCTAGCATATCATTGTGTAATATCATATCATGGATGTTTAGGTTGATGTAAAAGGAGCCCACAACACCATTATCTATTTGACCATCAACTTCAAGACCAAACATGAGCTAAGGTTGATCATCAGCAAGGCTTATTATGTCAGAGTGATGTGAAGATCCAACATTCAAAGATTTAGTACCTATCTTGGGTTCAATGCTTAAATCTTTAATTACCTGAGACCTATAAGAGTTCTTGCTCATCAGCTCAAAGAGGGGAATGGGAATCTTCAATTTAGCTAGTTCCCCTTAAAGGATAAAAGGAGCGATGACTTTTCATAAGGTCTGTACTTCTAATTTATTAGTAGGGGTTCTGTGGCCTTCTTCAGAGAGTTATCATTTGCCTTCTTGATCCTCAGTTTATGCTGCCTGTGAAGCTCCATTATATCATTCTCAAAGGATTGTTGTTATGTTTTCTCAGCTTCTTCATTTACCTATGTTTGTGAAAGGATAAACATCTCATTCTCTTCCTGGGTGAGGAAAATGGATTCATGATCGTGATCATTGTCAGCTATTAGGTTTATATGAGTTTCATCAAACTCCTTGATTACTTCCTCCCCATCATCGACGTAATTATCCTAGAGAGGTGGTCTAATATTATGATCATGAGCCCTCTGTTCTCTTTGATCTCTAGGATCTCGTTGCCTGATCTGAGTGGATTTCTTCTGAAGTTTGGGTTTCTAATTTGAGGGGCATCTTGGTTCTCCCTGGGTGAGTTTTTGTCATCTATAGTGAGTCTCTCCATCATTTTATCCATAGCTCTGGTGAGAGAATCTAATTTGGCATCGTATGAAGAAGTAGAAGGTTCTTATTTGATGGTGACCCTCTTTTTTGTTCTCTGTCTAGCCCTTATGGCCAAAATATTTTCTTCCACACTGACGGAACTTCATTGCGTATCTTCCAGAGTTATTGTGTTTCTTTCCCTTAACTGATATGACATGTCTTCATCAAATCCATCAAGGAATTGTTTTAATGCCAAAAATTGTGGTGGTTTGATATCAATAGGGATTGCATTGTATAGATTTTTGAAATGAGTGCAGTAATCCTGCACTGTCTCTCCTTGGTTCCATTTGATGTTCTCATACTCTGACAGGATCTGGAGAGGATTTTTCTTTACCTCCCACCTGTCAAGGAAAGTTTGATGAAAAATAGAAATTTCAGTTATGGTAGCAACACGTAAGGTTTTGAACCACTTTTTGACTTCTCCAGTCAGACTCTGTGTGAATAATATCATCTTCACATCAACTTCATCTACTTCCTACAAATCAAAATAATCATTCATTTTGTCAACATGTTGTGCATTCAGGGGACCAGTACTATCAAACTGAGGGAGTCTGGTTTGATAATCTTGAGGCATGTCGTGTAAAGGAGCAACCAACACTAATGGATCATATCTTGGTGCCATGATTGGTAGAGGAGGCTGAACAACAACTTGTTTGATAGGAGAGGTAGTGATAGAAGATGTAGAAGATTAAGGGTTGGGAGGAATGGAGTGACCTAGTTTAGGTTTAATAGAAACTACAACAATAGTTAAAACAAGAAGCTCGATGGACTACTCAAGATGGAGTTTGTCTAAGGATTGAGTAAGATTCGTAACTAGTTCTTTGAGCTTATTAGACTCAGGGAGAAAACGTTGATCAACTTCAACTCTGGGAGAGAGTATTTCAGGGGTCTTGGGCTGAAAGACGGTTTTATCTAAGACCGTTTCATTGACAATACTGTCATATTTTGTCATGAAAAGGCTTTGTTGAAAATATATATCAAACTCAGGATCTTGAAAAGAAACTAACTTCTCTGGGAGATAAGGGGACCTTAGAAGTGGGTTGTGACTCCTAGAAACCTCTACAGTGTTTTTCTTCTTGAGTAATCTTTCAAGATTGTCTGTTGCTATTGCAGGTTCTGGGTCAGGATGAGATCTAGTAAAAAATATTTTAGGAGCCATAACTTTTGATTTTAATTTTTCTTTTTGGAGACTTTTAACTACTATATACAAACTTTAACAACCTTTGAACATTATCTCTATATCAATTTAGGGTTTGTGATTAGTTTCAGAAATAAAGTTTTATTTGTCTAGGGGAAAGAAATCAAGGGGTGAAAGTTTGTTCAGTTCCTCCCCAGTATGGTCACCATTTATGTTATCACTCTATAAATTCCCAAAGGTTGTTGTCAGGTAGAATAAATTTACTAGAGGTAACCTTATCCAACCACTTCGAAACTAGGAGCTAGCCCTACCAGTTTCAGAGAGGGATCTCTTTGTAAGATTTAACTTTGTTTTAATTCAGATATTAGGGTAGTTAAAATATGCAGGGCCGAGTGTTGTGTGTTTTTATAAGATGGATGAAGGTTTTACACATCCATTGGGATATGGGGTCTGTATTATATAGGTCAAGATCAAAGAACAAATATAAAGATTATTTTCACAGGGAAGGATAATGCAACTATTGGATTCTTTAGCAATAAAATGATGGCTAGCAGAAAAAGGCGAGATGATTAATTACAACCAAGAAGAATTTAAGAATTTCTTGACTACAATATAAGAAGAAAACACTTAGATCTTTAAAAAGATAGAAATAGAGTACGCAAAGGTAAATTTTGTAACTTTAACTCCTTTTAAATGATTAGACTAGAAAAACAAGATGATAACTAAAAGAGATACACATTCAATTGAGAATAGAAAACTTCACCAATAGATGACACATAGGAATCCTGTGAAACATCTCTTTATATTACTAAAATATCTTCTTGATAAAAATTACAGTGCTTACAGCTTGCTAGGGCGTAAAAATCAACCCCCAGTACTTCTAAGTTAGAAGTATTTATAATAAAAAGTACAAACGACCCTGTCATAAATGATCAGGATGTGGTAGACTCTGAGCCTAACTAAATAGATAACAAGATACAAAAATTTAGGAACTGTTGATGATGTGTCGAATTCTTCACATTGAATCTGGGGAAGGCCATTGGTGAGTCACCCACATGACTTTGACTGATCTGTTTACTGACTCAACTTACACACCTCATTTCCTACTCGATCAAATTGTACAACTCTTCCCATCTTAGCTGAATGGGAATGGTGAATTTAAGTAGTCTACAGTATATTTCATCCACTTCTGTGTACATGGAAAAAGTTGGCTTGATGATGAAAATATACTTGATCTCATGTTGTATGTTGATGTCTGGCTGCAAAGTCTCCAAGAACGCTTTGCTCGTTACACTGCCTTGTATTCTTGAGAAATTGGATCTATCCTTGGCCATTGTATCCATATTCTGCTTGTAGTCTGGAAGGGTCATCAACTTGTCATTCAGAACCATTAAATTAGGAAGACCTTTTTTTTGCAGAGCCTCTATATTGCTGAAAAACCTTTGAACTCCAATGTCCACGTTTTGGACTTTTTCCTCCAACTGAAACATCAATCCTCTTTTGGTCAGAACCCTCTTGACTTCAAGGATGGTTTTTGTCCTGTCTTCGATTTTCAATTCTTCTAGTTCTTCTCTGTTCTTTCAGTTCAGGAATATAATTATTTCATTGGCTTGAGTGGGCATTTCTCCTAACTCTCCTCTTATTTTGTCAATAACCTACCTGCTTCTTATCACTAGTTCATTTTTCTCAAACAATATCTATACCATAGGCCAGATTTCATTTATGGATTTGGAGATATCCATCCAAATATTCTCCTTTGCTTCAGCAAGTGTCTTGCCTGCCATTGTTTTCTTTTGTAGGTGTTGTAATTCCTATTTAATCTTTTCGATGTTTGTTTCTCCATGTTGTAGATGGTATGGTAAGAATACTTGAGCTCCTGAAGGCTCTCAACTTTCTTTTTCATTCTGATGATTTGTGTTTCTTGTAAGTTCATCTCTTCCATGGGATTTTCCATCTCCACAGTTTTTCTAGAGATGTTAGTGCGGTGGTTGATGGTATTTCTACGGTGGTGCTCGTTGCTACAATTGTTGTGCTAACTCTTGTGAGGGGAACTGCACTTAGTGGAATGAATTCCATAGGTGATGTATGTTCCTTCTCTTTTACCAATATTTCCATCTCTATTTTCATCTCTCGTAACTGTTCATTCTTCTCCATGATCAACTTGATCATCTCGTCCTTTTCCCCTTTTGTCTTAGCAATCTCCTTGGCTTGTGCATCTTCTGTGGGTGGAAAATTTAGTTGTTTTATTAGAGATGTTATATCAACATTCTTTTTCTTTATCAACTCCTCTACTCCTTTCACATTCAAAGGATCATACCTGTTCTTGAACATCAATTCCTCTAAGGATTTTATCCTATTATCCTTTGCAAAAGAGGATATATTTTCCAGTTTCAACTGGGTCTGAACATTGTTTAGAGCTACCTGTAATTTTGCAATTGTAGAGGAAGGATGGGCCAAAGTGGAAAAAACCATTTCTCCAATATGTCTATGTAGATCCATCTGATCAGCTAGATGGAATTGTTTGGTATCGAATATAAGGGTTGACCTTTTGTAGTCAGTGATTTCTTTGGGTTGAGGCACTTTTGTCTGCATAAATTCCATATGCATTCTTCCTTTTTCTGTGTCAAAAGTTGATAACAGTCTGTGTTGTGCTGTGGATGTTTTCTTCCAGAACTGAGCACAGGTTTTATTGGTCATTGTCTATTTTTTCTTCTTAATCAGATCATATTTTTCAAAAATGTTTAGCTTTGTAGATCCCTGTGGAATTTGGGTGGCCACAGTTATATTAGTCTACTTCTTTGAAGAAGAAGTATACATTGTCAGACAACTGATTGAAGGAATTGGTGTACCTTCTCCCTTATCCCCTTTGGAATACTGAGTATATTCCTCACCAGACCTGGGAATAATATGAATGGTCTTGGGCTTTTTACTGTGTAAATGAAAATCCTCTGCTGATACTTCAATGACTGAAAGAGAGGTATCTTTCCTAGGTCTTTTTTCCTTTGGCACTGGTGGAGTGGTATTCTATGAAGTCAGGATTAAGGAAGTTTGTTGTTCAGTGTCTTCCAATGTCTTCTCTTCCCACTATGTCTGATTTACATACTTCTCAATTTCTGATTTGAGTGTGTGAGCATACTGTGCACTTTTGTTTTTAACTCTCATTTCTGCGATGATTCCACTTAGATCATATTGGAAAATGAAACTGGTGTTGAATTTCATTTCCTTTAATATCTTTTCTTCCTCTTCTCCAACAGCTCAACTATTGCAGATAAAAGGTCCTATATTCCCCTTAATCTTCAGTTGTTGTTTTTTCTTCAGAGATACAAAGTGAATATCATTTGAATTTATCATCTAGCGAATATACTCTAGTGAAAATATCCGCACGGGCAAATATTTGGGTAATCTGTATGGAGCTAACTCACATCCATACACTCTAATCTTGATAAAGGAACCAATCTCTCATCTTTGCAAGGTCCGAGAGGTATAAGATTATATGGATATTTTCATTCATCCTTGGCTTTGGTATCCCACTGAGCATGCTCACCACCGGATGATAAAACATCTCGATAAACTATTTAAAACTGAACTCTGTGGAGTTTCTTCTGAGAAGTGAAGTCCATAGGGTTACTACCTGTGGTTTTCCATCCTGATCTATTTTCTGCATAAGGAAGGATAATTTATCTACTTGATAAAACATGAACATGTATTTCAGTATCGAGGAATACTGGAACGTGCCCTTTGTGGTGAATTTAGAAAGTTGATCGTGGATATTCTCTACCAGGAAAGTATTGTAGTCAAACTGGATGGTGGCCTTTTCCTCGGTAGAGAAAACAAATAAGAAACCCATTACCCAATATAGGTTCATCTACCCATTCGTCTAAAAAGTAGCCAAGTAGACAATAAAGTGATGAAATCACTTGGTTTATTTTTTCTGAGAACAGGGAGGAATGATACAAGGGGGTTTTTCTTGGGGAGTTGAGCATCCTGTGGGAGTAAAAGCTCAAAGATCTAGGCTCTTTGAGGAAAATACGGGTTCTAGTATAACTTTGTTAGGATTTCAAGGTTAAAAGGGCATGCATATTCAACTCTATATATCTGCATCATCTAATCAATGGCCTCTAGTGTGATAAAGAAAAAAGTTTCCCCAGACAAAGAAACTATGGCTCTCTAGTCGGGGAGGTAATGAGCTTGACACTTGAGGGAAAATTCAGGGAAATGATGGACCTGGGGAAAAATATACAGGTGAAAATTTGAATCCTAGAGCCCAAAGTCATCGCTTTGATCTAGGAATATGTCTTTAAACCACGAATTCAATTATGTGAAATTGAATTCACACCTGGTCTGTAAGATCAGATAATCTTTGTCTGCTAATGGAATCTGGTCAAGATCAACGAGAGGGGGAAGGAATGGATTCTCCTCGAACTCTAATTTTTAAGACTTTAGTATCATTTCTTCCAATGGTACTTACAACTGAATATAAATGTTAGCAGGAAATGGCTATGGCTATGTAGATGGCTAGATTAGAGAGGGGGGAAATTGTCTGGTGCATGGAGAGAGTGAAAAGTGTGAAAATAGTGGGACAGGGGCTACTTTTGAGTGAACTGGTATCTGTTGGGTGCAAGGGATAGGTCAGTAGGCTAACAAATATGTATCCTCTAATAAATTTCCAATGGATTCTTAGGAATGTGAGGAGGTAGGCGAAGGAGGCATGACGTGTGTACCCAGGTGATGTGGAGGATGATGATTGGGGGATAAGAGAGGGAGACATGACCTGTAACAGGTGGATGGATAAGACAGGTGGAGATGGATATTGAGATGTGACATCATGAGGTGGTGGCGGTATGTCATAAGGGAAGAGATGTGACGCAATAAATTAGTGACATGTTGGGATGGGGCCTGCTGGGAACATATGACTCATTTTGGACCCCCCCCCCACCATTAAAGGAAGAAAGGTCAAGGGAGTCTAGAATATCTTGTATACCATCCATATATGCATCATCAAGATAACCATAGATTAGTGCACACTTGTTAATCACCATTCTGAACCCCCACCCCCCACCGTTAAAGGTAGAATGGTTGGGGGGTCTGAAATCTCATCTTAGTCGTAGCTCTATGCGCCAACAACTCAACTATAGATCTTCGTGCAATATTTAATCTTCAGGCATGATTTAATATGTGCATCATAACTTAGGATTAGTTATTTTTGTGAGTTTTGTGCACTGCTTCCCTTGCTTTTGTCAACATGGGGTTAGGAAAGCACCTAAAACATCATAATCATACATTTTCTTTGAACACCATACAAACTTTATTGAAAGAAAAGGTGACTAGCCTGTGTCCTATCCTACCTACCTACATTTTTAGCCTAGATTAAACTATTGGACTAAGAGATTACTCTACCCTAGATTTATTTGACCAAGATTAGACAGTTTGATCAAATTTATTCACTAACTAACCTATCTACTTGGATAAGATTAAATAGTTTAGCTAATCTTATTCACTAATCCTATAAACATCAATTCAAAAGGACCTGACCATGTTTAAATAGTATGGATCAATTCATTGTTATTGCATGGGGCTTTGTTCATTTTTTTTTTCTTCTATGCCCTATTTATTCTTTTTCTTTCTTTTCTATTCTTTTTTCTTTCTTTCTATTCTTTTCTTTTTTCTTTCTTTCTTTTGAAAATACTTTGCATGAATGAAATATTATTTGCAAGATAACATATATCAATACTGAAAATTTTCCAGTCACCAGATGATCCTATAAATTATAGGGTTATAATAGTGGCTCCACTTGGGGATGGTACTCTCCTTGTGAAGTGTCAGAAACCTGCTTTTTGATGTCCACAAAGGTTTTCCTCCATTTACTTTATTGTTGCTATCTATTTTTGTTTTTATTTTGGAAACTTGGTGGAATCGATCAATGTCTTAGGGCCTTCACTACGAGATTCAACCATCTGATCCCTGTCACCCACATGAAACCTTGAATGAAAAAGAAATGGTATGTACAATGAAAAATGGATTCATGAGATCTCTATTGGGGAGCAAAGTAATGCTTCAACATCCTGTCGTTAACTGGTCAACCTGGAAAGTCTGTCCCATCACTGGTTTTGAGCAAAAATGCATTATTTCCTTTGGATGCCTGAATGGTGTAAGGTCCTTTCCATAAACTATCAAATTTTTTCCTGCTTCCCCTTATCCTCATTTTTGGAATCCCATTTGATAACCAAGTCATCTAACTCAAAATCATCTTCTTTAGTCCTCTTTTCATAAATATGTTTTATACCTTCTTGAATTACCTGAGTCATGTTATAGACTTCCTCTCTAGATTGCATTAGGTGGATCATTTGATTTATTCTTCGTTGGACATCATTTGGTTCTACTTGTGCTTCCTGCAATAGTTTCATGACCAAGAATCCTAATGAATGGGAAAAAACTACTTTAGTTCCATATACTAACTGGTATGGAGACATACCAATTTCTCTTTTGGTTCTTATTATGTCAGCCCAGAGTGCGAAAACCAACTTATCATGCCATGATTTCTTATTTTCTTGCAGTGTTTTTCTGAGAATGTTCACCAAAATTTTCTTAGAAGACTCAGCTAGCCCATTTCCTTGCGGATAATAAGTCGTTGAGTGTCCCAAAATAATGAGATATTAACTACAAAAATCTATGAGCCTTTTGGATCTAAAAGCTGTTGCATTGTCAACTATAATTTTTCTGGGGCATCTAAAACAAGAAAGAATGTTAGTTTCTAAAAACTTTATGATAACAGAGTCAGTAGCTTGCCTGCATGGAACGACCTCAATCCACTTGTTGAAGTAGTCTGTGGCCATGAGGATCCACTTGTGTTGGCCTGAGGAGGATGGATGTATTTCACCAATGAAGTCTAGACCCGATTATTGGAAAGGAGATTCAACTGAGATGGGTTTGATAGGGAGTGGCAGAAGCTTCCTTTTAGCTTCAAAAATATGGAACTTGTGGCAAGAAGTAACCTTCTGGTGGACGTCAACGAACAGAGTAGGCTAGTAAAAACTAGCTCTCAGAATCTTGTTAGCTGTGGTCTTCCAGCTCAGGTGCCCCACCACAGTCTCCTGCATGAAAATCTTGAAGAACTTTGTCAGCTTCATCTTTTAACAAGCAATTAAGAAATATACCACCAGGATCCTTTCAATAGAGATCACTTTCTAGAATACAAAATTTCAATGCTTTCAATTTAATAAATCTGGATTTGGTCTTAGTCAAACCAGGAGGATCTTGTAAATTTTGGAGTACAAAAATGAAGTCTACATACCAAGGGGAGTTTAAGAATGCCTCTTTTATGTTTGGATTTGCCTGTTCTTCCGATCCGTTAACTACATCCAAACAATTAATATCTAAAGAATGAAAATCAAACTCAGCCATTAGTTTGGCTAGTCCATGTCCTTTGATCAGTTTAGTAGGTTTTATTTCAATGTCGTATTCTAGAATAACCGCAATCAACTTTCCTCTTCTACCATCTGGATTATCCTGGGTTAGGATATCCTTAGCCACTGCGTTTGGAACGTATGCAATTGTGTGAGAATGGAGAATATAGACTCTGAAGTCCTTTATGGATTTCACCAGAGAGAAAGCATGTTTCTACATTATGTTATAGTTCAAAGCAACATCTCTCAAAGATTTGCTGAAAAATGCTATGGGTTGTTCGTACCCTTCATTGTTTTTCTGCAACAACATAGCTGCTATGGTGTGTTCATATGCAAAGTAGAAAAGATAAAAGTCTTTGGTGTAATCTGGGCTGATCATAACTGGGGCTTGGGTGAGCACATGTTTCACCTTCTCAAATGACTATTTGCACTCGGCATTCCATTTGATTTTTGTGTCTTTTTTCAACATATTAGTGATATTCCTGAGAAGTTCAGACAAGTTTGGTATGAATCTTCTAAGGAAATTTATTTTTCCAATGAGATATTGCAGTTATTTGATATTCCTAGGGTGTTCCACCTTCTGAATGGATTCTATCCTGCTAGGATCTATTTTAATTCTATCTTTCAAGATTATGTGTCCCAGTAGTTTACCTTCCTCTAACCCGAAAAGGATTTTCTTAGGATTCAATGAAATCCCAAATTTCCTACACTTCTCAAACACACATCTGAGGTGGAGCAAGTGGAGAAAGTGTTCCTTATCATATCTGGAGTAGACAGTCATATCGTCCATATAAATGAATATAAATATTCCAGTCTCGTCCACAAAAGCAATGTCCATTTCCCTTTGAAATGTAGCCCCAACGTTCATTAGACCAAAATGCATCTTCACGTACATGAAGGTTCCCCAAGGTGTGGTAAAAGTTATATTCTCTTGATCTTCTAGATGGAAAAGAAATTGGTTGTAACCCGAGAAACCATCTAGTAAGGAGATCCTACAGGACCCAACCACCTTTTGTAAAATATGGTCCATTTTGGGCAAAGGGTAATTGTCTTTGAGGGAGACTTTGTTCAGATTTCTAAAATCTATGCAAAGTCTGATCTCACCAATGTTCTTCCTGGTAGGAACTAAGTTAGAAACCCATTTGGAAAATCTCAAGGGGACTATTATCTTTGCATCACACATCTTTTTAATTTCTTTCTCTATCAGGGGAAGAAAATTGGGATTAATTCTCCTAAGTTTCCGTCTGAATGGTTTGTGTTCTTCTTTTATGGGAATGCGATGTTGTATGATACTCATTTTGTAAGATTTTAAGTCCTCGTAACCCCAAGAAAAAACATCTACATATTCCTTAAAAAGTTCAATGTATTTGCGTTTTTTCTCAGGGGGTAGAGATTTAGAAATTTTTATCATCTTGGGTTTTTCTTTTGTTCCTATGTTGCATTCTTCAACCTCCTTACCACTAGCTTCAATTTTTCAGTTTTTTGGCTATGTCGTTAAAATCGAATAAGTCTTCTAGTGGAACTAGACCTCTAGGTAACCCATTACTTTTCAACTATAGAATACCATAATCTATCTCATTATCATTCAATTTATCTGTATCTACTTTACTTTCATTGAGATTTTTGGAATCTACGTTATTTACACTAACAGTTTCAAAAACAGATTTATTTACAATATCATCATCATTTTCTAAATCTATGTTTGTACATTCAAAATCGTTCTTACACTATAGGAATGTTTCAATTTGATCATCATTTCCAAATACCTGCTAGTATATAATGTTGTCAAGAATGGTTGGTCTGCACTTCACCTCCACTATGTACTTGGGAGTGGGACAAAAATAAATTTTACAAGTAGTTGCCGATGTGGCCAACCTGTCTGCTAGTATGTTTTGTCCTCTAGGAATTACCTACAAGTTGATTTCAGTAAAGAATTGAAGAGAATCCAAAACATCATTCCTATAAGCCCTATGTTTGGGGTGTTTAGCTGCATACTCACCTTTGATTTGATTGATAATCAGTTCAGAATCACCCCTTACCATGATCTGTTTGGCACCTACTTTCTTTAGTAGTTTCAGGCCGAGCATCAGAGCCTCGTACTCAACTACATTGTTAGTGCATTGAAAATTTATCTTGTAAGAATGATTCTCTGAATACCTTTACCTATGGTTATGCAACCAAACTACAGCTCCAACTCCTTCTTTACTCATAGTGCCATCGAAGTCCATGCTCCAAAAATCTGCTAGCAATTCCTCACTCTCTTCAATCATGGTGTTTCTTAATTCGACAATTGTTTTACCATCCTTTGAATTAGATGTATCATATTCCACTTCATTTTGTTCTCCAAAGTCACCAGCGTTTTATAGAATGAAAGAGTGCAGATCAAAGTGTGCAAAGTATAGTGGGTAATTGTGTGGATTTTCTTGGCTGTTGACCATATACTTTATAAGTGTTTCCCTGTACAGTCTTCTTTGTTGTCTGAAAACTAGAATGGTGGCATAATACATATCTAGCTGCAGGTTTCCTCTCAATTTACCTTCCCAAGACCTTGACAACAACATACCATACTTGGGGGGAATATCTGTAACAACGATATCCATCACCATACTTTTCACTGGGATTTGAGCCAAGGTGATGCATAAGTCTTTAATCAGGCCTATACATTTGACTTTGTTGGAGTCGAAAGAATGCAAATCTTTGTATGGTCTGGTGACCTCGAGTCCCAAATTTTCCATCATGGATTTGAGCATTAGGTTGTGAGAGGCATCTGAATCTAGCATAGCGTTGTGTAATATCAGATCGTCGATATTTAGGATGATGTAAAAGGGGGCCACAACACCATTATCTATTTGACCATCAACTTCAGGACCAAACAGGAGCTCAGGTTCATCAACGACAAGGATTACTGTCTTAGAGTGATGTGCATATCCAACATTCAAAGATTTAGTACCTATCTCAGGTTCAATGCTTAAAGCTTTAATCACTTGAGACCTGTAAGTGTTCTTGTTCATCAGCTCGGAGAGGGGAATGGAAATCTTCAATTTAGCTAGTTCCCCTTCAAGGCTGAAAGGAGCGGTGGCTTTTCTTAAGGTCTATACTTATAATTTATCGGTAGGAGCTTTGTGTCCAAGTGCACTTGTTTGAATGGTGGATGAAAATTCATTCTGACTTTCTCTTTTAAGAATTTTTGGAGCTTTTTGTGTAAGAGATTCAACATTATTTTTTGCAGGGACTTTCTGGGAGGGTTTTCTGAGGATTTATTGGTTTCAACAACCTTCTTCGGAGAGTTATCATTTTCCTTCTTTCTCCTCAGGTTATACTACCTGTGAACCTCCATTATAGTTTTCTCAAAGGATTATTGTTCTATTTTCTCAGCTTCTTCATTTACCTCTGTTTGTGAAAGGAGAAACATCTCATGCTCTTCCTGGGTGAGGAAAATGGATTCATGATCATGATCATGGTCAACCAATAGGTTTATATGAGTGTCATCAAACTCCTCGATTAATTCCTCCCCATAATCGGCGTAATTATCCTAGAGAGGTGGTCTAATATGTTGATCAGGCCCCCACTGTTCTCTTTGATCTCTAGGATCTCTTTACCTGATCTGAGGTGGATTTCTTCTAAAGTTTGGGTTTCTAATTTGAGGGGCAGCTTGGTTCTCCCTGGGTGGGTTTCTATCAGTTATAGTGAGTCTCTCCATCATTTTCTCCATATATTTGGTGAGAGAATCTAATTTGGCATCTAATGAGGAAGTAGAAGGTTCTTCTTTGATGGTGACCCTCTTTTTTGTTCTCTAAATGGCCCTTCTGGCCAAAAGATTTGCTTCCACACTGATGGTGCTTCTTTGCATATCTTCCAAAGTTGTTGCATTTATTTCCCTTAACTGATATGGCATGTTTGCATCAAATCCATCAGGGAATTGTTTTAATGCAAAACCTTGTGGTGGTTTGATATCAACAGGAATTTCATTGTATAGATTGTTGAAACGAGTGCAGTAATCCTGCACTGTCTCTCCTTGGTTTCGTTTGATGTTCTTATACTCTAACATGATCTGGAGAGGATTTTTCTTTACCTCCCACATGTCAATGAAAGTTTGATGAAAAAAAAAATTTCAGTTATGGTATCATCACGTAAGGTTTTTAACCACTTTTTGACTTCTCCAATCAGACTCTGTGTGAATAATCTCATCTGCACATCAATTTCATCTACTTCCTGCAAATCAAAATAATCGTTCATTTTGTCAACATGTTGTTGTACATTTAGGGGACCAGTACTATCAAACTCAGGGAGTCTGGTTTGATAATCTTGAGGCATTTCGTGTAAAGGAGAAACCAACACCAATGGAGCATATCTTGTTGCCATGATTGGTGGAGGAGGCTGAACAACAACCTATTTGATAGGAGAGGTAGTGACTGAAGCTATAGAAGATGAAGGGTTGGGAGGAATGGAGTGACCTGGTTTAGGTTTAACATGCAAAGGGTACTTTGAATTATAGATGTGAAGGATATGCACAATCATTTGATTTACGACCTCAATTTGGACATATGTCTGGGGGTGGAAGGTCATGGATTTGGTGAGATTGGTGTCCAGTAGTGACCAGAGGCTCGCCCAGAATGTGATGAGAAATCGAATATCCCGATCTGAGACAATGGTTTGGGGGATTCCAAAATTTACTTAGACTCATTCAAATAATATCTTGGAAGTGGCCTCTACTGTGATGTTCTTCTTGCAGGACAAAGAATCACCTTCTTAGAAAAGCGATCAACAACCACAAAATAAAGACATTTCCCCACTTGGTGGATGGGAGCCCCAACATGTAGTCCATTGAGATGGATTACCATGGAATGTTAGGAGTAGGAAGAGGGGTGTATAGGCCCTGTTTCTTAGTGGTCGGTTTGGAAATAGCGCAGGAAGTGCAGGACATGATATACTTGCTGACCTCCTGTCGAAGTTTCGGCTAGTAGGAATGTTTCTGTAGCATCACCACTGTGTTTTCGATGCTGAAGTGTCCTGCCACTCGACTGTAGTGGGATTCCCATATCATATTCTCTCACTATCTTAATGGAACAAAGATATGGTCCAGACAACACAACAACCCATCTTGAAGATGGAAATTATCGACAACTTCATTTTCAACCAACATTTGGTAGGTGGTGGTGAAGTCTAGGTCTATCCCATAGAGTTGGGGCCATCTAGAGGTCTCATGGCCAAAGGAGTCTAGCAATGTGGTGAGTTCCATGACTGGTGGTTTTTTAAGGCAATTAACAATGCGATTGGTGCTTCCTATTTTATACTTGATGTTGAGGTGGAATTGCTGCAAGTATGTGGACCAATTTTGATGGTGATCATTCTACAATTTTTTGTTGTGTCTTCATGAACTGTAGTGGCTTATGATCAATGTGAATGCTTGTCTCCTTCCCAAGAATGTAATTTCTCCACTGGTGGCAGGCTTGCACAATGGAGTAAATTTCTTTGTCATAAGTAGGTTACTTATGGACAACATCTCATAGTGTCTCACTATGATAGGCCAGGGGGTGGTCGTGCTAAGTGAGAACGAAGCCCACCGCATAGTCTGAAGCATCTGTCTCGATCTCAAAGGGTTGTTGCAGGTCTGGTAGAAAAATTACTGGGGCTTATCACAATATCTGCTTCAAATCATTGAACGCTTATTGTTGGGACCGTCCCCATGCAAATTTATCCTTACCACCACCCCTGTTAATTTGGTTGAAGGCCCATGCAATATGGGAGAATCCCAACACGAACCTGCGGTAGAAATTGGCAAGGCCCGAGAAGATTTGAATATCAATGAGTGTGGTTGGGGATGGGCAGTCATGGATGACTTGGATCTTGGTTGGATCCACATGTACACCATGTTGATCAATTATTTATCCCAAGTAATGGACCTTGTCCATGTCGAAGGAGCATTTTTCCAAGTTGGCATATAGATTTTTCTGTCGCAGGGTGTGCAGAACCTATTGAATATGTTGAAAGTGTTCGGCCCAAGTCTTGCTGTAAATAATAATGTAATCCATATATACCACTACAAAATTATTGGTGAATGGTCACAGGATACTATCCATCATCCTCATGAAAGTGGATAGCGAATTTGTCAAACCAAAGGGCATGACCAACCATTCAAAAATGCCTTCCTTTGACTTGAAGGTTATTTTCCATACATCTGTCTGTTCTATTAGGACCTGGTCGTAGCTAGACTTTAGATCAATCTTACTGAAGTATTTGGCCCCCGTGAGTTGATCAAGGAGGTCTTCGATTTGGGGAATCGGCTACCATTTTTTGAGTGTGATTTTATTCAGAGACCGGTAATCAATGTAGAGTCTCCAGGTTCCATCTTTCTTCTATACCAGCATGATTGGGCTCTTGCAAGGTGATGAGATGGGACAGATGTTCCCCTTATGAAGCAGTTCTTGGATCTATATATTGATCTCCTCATTCTCTAACATAGATCGACGATAGACTGACTCATTTGGAAGCGGTGCGTCGGGGGTCAGATCGATGGGGTTCTTGACCTAGCAGTGTAGAGGTACCCCGATAGGTGAGGAGAAGATATCTGAGTATTCTTCCATGACCTTATCTACTTGATTCTATTGTGTGGAGAGGTCGGCTGTAAAGACCCTGGATGTGGTTGTGATCTTTCACTTATTCTGAGAGTGAATCATGAAGAAGACAAAATTCCCCATTTGAGGGATGACCTTCCTACATTTCTTAGTAGAGATCAAGGAAATAGAACTAGTTGGGACTACCGTGGGTATCCTGTACAATTTCCTGTTCAAAGTAATAATAACACTACAAGGCCTAGACTCATATACAACATGACATTTCCATAAATAAGTTTGGCCCAAAAAAACATCGCAAACTTTGAGAGGAGAAACATCACACAATACCTCGTCTTTGAAGGGCTTGATGTCATACAACAGTCAACACTATTGGTTGACGCAGAGATCGCTTCCTTGACAGAGCCATCCAATGGTGTAGGGTTGTGGGTACGATGTTTTTGACAGGGCCAACTGCTTGACAAACTCTGATGAGATGAGTTTCTTATGGCTACCGTTATCCACGATGAAGTGCAGCGGGGTGCCTTTTACCCACATCTGTGAATGGAAGATGCATTCTCATTCTTCTAGCTCATTTGGTTGACCGAGATGGAGCTTGGTGGTAGAAACGTTGGAAATAGGTTTCGCATCAATGATCCATATTCTCCTTTCTAGTTCTGGCTCAGAGTCTAAACCCACATCTGATTCAGAGGCTTTCACTTCGACCACCAGTGACTTCTTTGAGCGACAGTCAACAGTGTTATGCCAAGGGCTCTTATGGAAGTCGCAACACTTCCCGGTATATTTCCTTGTCTTTTCGGTGTTCTTTCCTTGTGGCTTGGACTGGTTGTCCTAATACTATACATATTTTCTCTCTCCTTTGTTTTGTGGTTTGGGGCTTCCCTTTCCTAAATTTTGTTGTGAGGGGATCCCAGGCCAAAATTGTCGCGTCTTTTGTTTGAGCTTCTGCTCGATTTTGACGACATATTAGTAGGCCGTTCCCAATGATGAGATGTCCAAAAATTTCATTTTGGTCTAGATGTATCTATGCGGAGCACCACAATACTTGAGCACCAAATGTCACTTTGAATCTTTGATACCCATCTTGGTGCGCAAGGTATGAAATATATTTGTGAAATATGGCACTACTTGGTCTCTTTCTTGCCACAGTGGGGTCCATTTGGTATACAAGTCATCATAACTTCTGACAGGCTAGTATTGTTCCTTAATAACATCCTTGAAGGATTCCCAGGTGGGCGTGAATGTAAGTAATGAGGGTTCCTCTATTTCCTTTTGCTCACAGAAAGTTTCCCACCAATATTTGACATGGGGAACGACTTTAAGGAGCACAAAAGTAATATTTTCTCTCTTCAAAAAGTTATAGACAGAAAAATACCCTTCTAGTAAATTCAACCACTTTTCTACAACATCTTCATCTATTTGAACTTCAAATATAGGAATATCAAATTTTATTTGTACCTTGAAGGGGGTGGTGCCTCTGCTCGAAGAATATGTGTCACCTGTTGGTATCCACCGAAGGATTTGCACAATATTATCCATCATCTCATTCCTTTTTTGCATGAGGGATTCCTCAATAAATAGTTTGAAATGATCTCCTATCCCGTAATATTTTTTTTATCCTACCATGAGAGGTATCATGGGTGTGAGAGAGATTTTTTCCTCAAGATAAATAAGCTCGATACCTAACTGTTTGTACTCCGACCTCGTTGGGGACATACATTAAGACGACAAGGAGAAGACCACTCTGATACCACTGATATAGATTTTATCAGTAGAAAGAAATCACTACATATTATTAACATGTGCTTAACACAAAATTATAGAGATATAGTAAAACTAGTTTTCTATTCAATAAGGAAATAAGATGAAACTGTAAAAATGCAGTGGAAACAAGCTTGTTGGAATGGTAGTGGCTTATCTCTGAGAAGAGATGTGATGGTTGTGCTCATTCAAAAGAAGATGATTATAATGAGCCTTTGAAGGCCTTTTTACAATAATCAGGAATGCCCAAAACTCGAGACATCCAAAAACCTAACCCTAGGAGATGAAGCACCAAAAGTCATGTGGGCCCCGTATGGGTAAGTTAGTACATCAACTTCCCAGGGTCGTAACTTTTGCATACGATCTCTGTTTTAGGTGTATGATAGCCCGTTTGAAAGGTATTGTTGAGGAGATTCATTTTGGGGGATCAATTATTCCTTTGGATATCATTGAGAATCTTGATCCAGAAAAACCTTCATTTAGGCCCTCAAAATGGCCCCGAAAGTTAAAACTGCTAAAAATAGTAAATTTCCAAAATTGTTAGAAAATTGTTTTGAGCCAGTTGGAAAAGGTGGGCGACCAATGATATCCACCTATATCAGATTGGTTTGTGGAGAACCACACCTATTGGGATATTTCCCTCAAAGATAGCATTACAAAAATATGTTTTATCATATGCAGGAAGCAACTATAGTCAATGATGTGTCCATAAGTGTGCCAATGATATATGTTGTTGTGGAGAATCGACAAGAAAACCACAAGGCTTCAATAGTGGAGATGGAAATTATAATTGCAAAGCATCATGTTTCTATTTTAATTGACCCTATATCTAATAATAATTATGTCTCACCACAAGTTGTTGAAGCATGTTCCTTACAAAGGAAGAAACATGCAAATATATGGTTAGTTCAATTGGTGACAGGTACCAAGAGAAAAGTGGTTGAGGTCATAAAAACTTGTCCATTTGAGATAGGTGAACTGTGTATACAAGAAACATTGAATATCCAACCCGTAGTATCATATGACATGTTACTAGGAAAGGATTGGTTATTTTCCCATACAGAAAAGATGAACTGTTATGATAAAACTCTAGAATGAGAAGACAAAGAAGGAAATGGAAAAGTGTTGAAAGGAATTCAAAAGACAGTTTCAATAAGGAAAATATTAGCATTGCAACTTAAGAAGTTTAGTCAAAAAGGGATCCCTTGTATTCTATACAATTTCTTAACTCAACAAAGAGTAAGGAGTTGAAGGATGAAGATCACCCTATGTTGTGGGATTTGAAGGATGTATTCCTGAAAGCGGTACCTAGACTACCTCCAAATAAAGAACTTGATTTTTCAATAGATATCATACCTGGAGCGGTACCAACATCAAAAGTACCCTATAGGATGAGTACACCATAGTTGATGGATTTGAAGGTACAACTGAAGGAAATGTTGGAAAAAGGTTACATTAGGCCAAGTGTGTCTCCATGGGAAGCAACAACCTTGTTTGTAAATGTAAAGGATGGTATTTTGAGACTGTGTATAGACTATAAGCATTTGAACAAAATGACCATCAAGAACAAGTATTATTTTCCCAGGATTGATGATCTCTTTGATTAGTTCAAAGGAGTTGCAATTTTATCAAAGATTGATTTAAGGTTTGGATACCACCAAGTTCAAATCAAGGAAGAGGATATCCACAAGGAAACCTTTAGAATGAGGTATGGACACTATGAGTTTGTAGTGGTTCCATTTGGACTTACAAATGAGCCAACCACTTTATATGTTTAATAAATAACATGCTCAGAAAATATCTAGACATATTTGTCTTGGTGTTCGTGGATGACATCTCGGTGTATTCCAAAAATAGGGAAGAGAATGAAGAAAAATGTTGCAACGAGACATTGGGAACAATTTTGGAAATCACGTAGAATCAAACCACGTGACAAGTCGACTAAAGTGTAGTGCGTGTGGAAGAAAGGAAGACAGTTAAAACATTTTATGGAGTAGCATGCATGAAAGGAGGAAGATAGTTAGAAGTATTTAGACATTTGGTCCATTTTGTAACGGGCTAAGCCCTAATTCAAATGTATAAATATGTATGGGTTTTGGGTAGAAAGTAGTTTTAAAGTTTTGGGGGGAGTCTGAGTCTGATTTCAAGTCTGATTTTTTTTTAAGAGTATGTTATGGATGAGTGAGTTTTGAGATACGTGTGCACAATATGCATGAACGAAAAAGGAATATTGGGTAGAATTGGATTATCATGTATAAGTGCAATGCATACCTTTGTAAAAAATGATGTTGAATAATAATATAAGAAGCCTGTCGTTGTGGATGTAGCCCAGTTTGGGGTGAACCACATTAAATATGGTGTCTTTGTGTATTTTGTGATGTGTTTGTTTACTATTTTAATTATGTCACACACTTAATGAATAAATGGCTAATATGCATATGATATTCGATGGTTCTGGGCATATGTTATTTGATGGTTCTGGGCATATGTTATATGGTGTAATGAATGAATGTTAAGTAAACTGGTAAGAATGAATGGCTTACATCACTTGATGACAATGAAAACTTGGTTCCTACAGTCCCCATAGATACCTTGGGTGAGAATTCACCTACTTTTGGGTGATGTTGAAAGGGTCAGTATCTTTAGGATTTTGTTCGTGAATTAATGTTGAACCTCGGTTCTGCCCACTGTGTGTCAATAAATGGTTCCTTTTTTAGGAATTGGATCTACGACTAAGGGGAATGTGGAGACCGACTAAGGAAGAGATTGGATAGTGGCTAGAGGTGAGAGAGAACGTTTTTTCCAGAAGTCCGAATAAGAACCTGTGGATAAGTTCAAAACAATGGTTTCATTGGTATGTATTTACATATTTACATGATATTTTCTTTGATGATTTCTCGATATTTTTTTCTAAGTGAATACAAATATGATCAGAACATAATTGAACTTTTTTCACTATGGTTATGAGGAGGTTGACCCTTGAGTCAATTCAGGAAGTGAATATCGTAAGCAATAAGATATCACACACAAGGGGTTATATTACTGATTTTGTTGTAGATTACACTTAGTCATATAGCACTATTGAAAGAGAGTTCTTTAAAGGACCACACATAAGATACTTGAAGTCATTATCTACTTGGATTAAAATGTTTCTTTGTGATAAGGGAGTTATGAAGATGAAATCTGATTTCCCTAGTAGCTAAGCACCTTTTCACACATAGGGGGATTGGGGGTTGACCGGGTGTTGATGGGAGAAATTGACTGTCCGTCAACTGAGAGAGTGGAACCGGTCCGGGGTTGTCTAATAACCCAAGCCGTTTGGGATGAACCACCCTGACGGGTTTAGAGGCTCCGTTAGACGATCTAAGGTCCTAAGAAAACCAAAGAGAGAACTAATCTAAACTAACTAAAACTAAATAAAACAAACTAAACTAACTAACTAACTAAAACAAACTAAACTAACTAATCTAACTATTAAACAAACTAGCTAATCTACTATCTAAATATACAAACTACTAACTAATGCTATACTAACTACTATCTGAAATATAACTTATCTACAAAATATACAATATTCACAAAACACAGATTTAAATAAAACCTGGAAAACTCATTTGCAATCTGCCCTAAGATAGAGAAAGGTATTTCTTTTTTGATTTTATAATTTTATAAACAAGAAATTAAACTTACTGAAATTAAACAATCTAATATACTAATTCTACATATATATCTAACTAAACTTATATCTAAACTAAACTACTAATAAATATACTAAACAAACAAATGACAAACTGACCTGGAAACGCTCCAAATTTGTCCTATGTATGATGTCTTCGAAGCTGGTCGGAGGAAGGAAACTCGCACTGGATAATCCAGAAGCTTCTCGTAAACGATAGGCTGCAATTCTCTTTGAGTTGGTTTACAGGATAAACAAGACATAAAAAATCATAACAATTATATGATTTATAAATTTCTGCAATAAGGGAAACCTGTTATGCAAAAACTTATACTTAATAATTCAACTTATGAAGAAGATAAATATGTCATTCACAAATTGAATCAAGTAATTGCTATGTTTTTTATACACTAGGAGAAATCAGATATGGATTATATTGATTAAATTATATCATTTGCAAAAGACTAATATAGATAAAGTAGTCATTAACCAAATGCAAATAGATACACATAAACATAAAACAAAATATTGATATTATGAAAAGCTAAAGCTGTAGCAGAATATCAAATTCTGTCTTAGTCTGTATTAAAATTCCATATCCTTATTCTCCCACCAATGAGGATGGTGTTATTACAAAAATAATAAGTATTTATAAGTTCTTCCACAGGGTAAAACCTCCCTCTGGAAAGTATCAAACTGTTTACATAATCTGGGAAGATATTCCCAAGATCAACTAAACTAAGAAACTAAAATGAAATCAAAATATCAAAATATCCTCTAAACTTTCCATCAAATCTCATGCAATTTTGGATTCACCTGTGTAGCGACGAGGCTGCTTGATTATGCCAGTTTGGAATTTACAACAGCCGTGGTTGATTCCACATTTTTAAATAGGATGGACCTGGTCGTCTTTTGTTTCTTATCCACTGCTTGGATCTTGGCCTTTTGACTGGTTAGGGCTGCAATCTGATCTTCCAAAGATTGAATCTTTGATTAGAGAATCGGAACATCAAGATAATATCGCTCTAACCAAGAATTGCATTGGTCACAGGGTGACTGTGTAGGTTTAGATAGAGCAGGAGAGGATTTGGGAAAATGACCGAGGGTTTCACAAGGCAACTTAATGCCTGGGTAGTTAGGGTCGTCCTTTAGGCAAGGGGCTAGGTTTGACACAAAATCATACGAGGGTTCGACACACAAACCTTGCGAATAGGGGTATTTGCTAGCCAAGAAAAGATCCACTTCTGAATCAGAGTCCTCACTCAACACGATAGGGTTAGGCTTGACAAGGGGTTTTGGCTTATTCCTTGCCATCCGTGAAATCAAACATGCATTCTTTTTCCCTTTAACATTTGCAGTGAGGTTGGGCTTGGGATTTTTTTTCATAAGATTCTTAATGGCCTCTGCACTCTTATTCACAGTGTCGGGTAAGTTGACAGGAGGTTCGGTCGAGGGTTTAGGCAGTAGAACATGGTAGGGGACCGGGGGTACATCCTTGACCTCACTCACCATAGGTTTGCCAACCTGTGTAGGGTTCGGATCCTTGAAACCATTTCGAGCAATGAAATTGCTCCAACTATCCCCGTGTAGACTCAAATGATAGACAACGATAAGCTTAACAAGCCCATAATGAAAAAGGCTACTATCATCCTGGTGTCTTTTGTACTTGTTCGACATTTTAAACATGCTTCGATGCAAATAATAGGGCATATTGAGAGAGTATCCCATAAAAACCATAAGCAAACGCAGGTGGTGGAGGAACACCAGTCCGTAGCGACCTTCGCAGGTCACAAACTGCTTAATTATCATCAATAAATCGTGCCAACGTTGTTTAATCATGGTTACGGGCATACCTCTATCACAGGAGGTGATTTTGCGTGACTGAAACAACAATGTCCGTGGCACTTCCTCGACCTTGCAATTCTTAAACCAACATTGCCCAGAGGTAGATAACCCTGTGGCTGAGCTGATGAATTGTTCATCAATCTCTAACTGTACATCACCTACCTTAGCTCGACATCCATCGAATGTCATGGAAAACTGTCGAGCTACGCAAAGGTTAAAACCCTCGAAACGTTCCATGAAGGTAAGCCATCTACTGTCTTCCAAATCTTGGCGGGTATTATCAAACATTAACAGGGCCTGGTTGCCATTGGGTTCAACTCGCACGACTGGTGCCATGGAGATGAATGCATGGTAAGGGAAGGGTTCGAATTCATTAACACACAGTAACAGAGCTACCCGAACTAACAAAAATGAATTGAGCCAAAAGGGGTAAGCATAAATGCACGCATGCGAAGGTGGTGGAGACATTCACTACCATGCATGATAGTTATGGTAAAGTACAACCGCCGATTTACACATCTATTCAAACAATCATAGAATAGCTCAAAAATCATATCGTTTGGCCAACCAAAGAATCAAATGGTAATTGTTATGCCAACGCGCCAAATCAACGTTAGAGTATAGTTTTTAAACCATCGACATTCAACGTGAAACCAACACCAAATGTTA
>ML795954.1:57091-96951 GCA_009831015.1 Picea engelmannii
TGTAGCAGAATATCAAATTATGTCTCAGTCTGTATTAAAATTCCATATCCTTGTTCTCCCACCAATGAGGATGGTGTTATTACAAAAATAATAAGTATTTATAAGTTTTTCCATAGGGTAAAACCTCCCCGTGGAAAGTATCAAACTGTTTACATAATCTGGGAAGATATTCCCAAGATCAACTAAACTAAGAAACTAAAATGAAATCAAAATATCCAAATATCCTCTAAACTATCCATCAAATATCATGCAATTTTGGATTCACCTGTGTAGCGACGAGGCTGCTCGATTATGCCAGTTTGGAATTTACAACAGCTGTGGCTGATTCCACATTTTTAAATAGGATGGAGGCGGTCATCTTTTGTTTCTTATCCACTACTTGGAGCTTGGCCTTTTGACTAGTCAGGGATGCAATCTGATCTTCCAAAGATTGAATCTTTGATTGGAGAATCAGAACATCAAGATAATATCTCTCTAACCAAGAATTGCATTGGTCACAGGGTGACTGTGTAGGTTTAGACAGAGCAGGAGAGGGTTTGGGCAAATGACCGAGGGTTTCACAAGGCAACTTAATGCCTGGGTAGTTAGGGTCGTCCTTTAGGCAGGGGGGTAGGTTTGACACAAAATCATACGAGGGTTCGGCACACAAACCTTGCGAATAGGGGTATTCGCTAGGAAAGAAATGCTCCACTTCCGAATCGGAGTCCTCACTCAACACGATAGGGTTAGGCTCGATAGGGGGTTTTGGCTTATTCCTTTCCATCTATGAAATCAAACGTGCATTATTTTTCCCTTTAACATTTGCAGTGAGGTTGGGCTTGGGATTTTTTGTCACAGGCTTCTTAATGGCCTCTGCACTCTTAGTCACAGTGTCGGGTAAGTTGACAGGAGGGTCGGTCGAGGGTTTAGGTAGTAGAACATGGTAGGGGACCGGGGGTACAACCTTAACCTCACTCACCACAGGTTTGTCAACCTGTGTAGGGTTTGGATCCTCGAAACCATTCCAAGCAATGAAATTTCTCCAACTATCCCCGTGCAGACTCAAATGACAGACAACGATAAGCTTAACAAGCCCATGATGAAAAAGGCTAATATCAACCTGGTGTCTTTTGTACTTCTTCAACATTTTAAACAGGCTTCGATGCAAATAATAGGGCATATTGAGAGACTATCCCATAAAAACCATAAGAAAACGCAGGTGGTGGAGGAACACCAGTCCGTAGTGACCTTCGCAGGTCACAAACTTCTTAATTATCATCAATAAATCGTGCCAACATTGTTTAAGCATGGGTACGATCATACCTCTATCACAGGAGGTGATTTTGCGTGACTAAAACAACAATGTCCATGGCACTTCCTCAACCTTGCAATTCTTAAACCAACGCTACCCAGAGGTAGATAACCCCGTGGTTGAGTTGATGAATTGTTCATCAATCTCTAACTGTACATCACCTACCTTAGCTCGACAGCCATCGAATGTCATGGAAAACTATCGAGCTACGCAAAGGTTAAAACCCTCGAAATGTTCCACGAAGGTAAGCCATCCACTGTCTGCCAAATCTTGGCGGGCATTATCAAACATTAATAGGGCCTGGTTGCCATTGGGTTCAACTCGCACGACTGGCACCATGGAGTTGAATGCATGGTAAGGGAAGGGTTCGAATTCATTAACACACAGTAACAGAGCTACCCAAACTAACAACAATGAATTGAGCCAAAAGGGGTAAGAATAAATGCGCGCATGTGAAGGTGGTGGAGACATTCACTGCCATGCACGATAGTTATGGTAAAGTACAACCATCGATTTACAAATCTATTAAAACAATCATAGCATAGCTCAAAAATCATATAGTTTGGCCAACCAAAGAATCAAATGGTAAGTGTTATGCCAATGCGCCAAATCAATGTTAGAGTATAGCTTTTAAACCATCGACATTCAACGTGAAACCAACACCAAATGTTAGCCATGCACCATTGTATATAATCAAAAGTTTTATCAAAGTGCCAAATGAATTCATATAATCGACTAGCCAACGGTTATGAAAATATTATCATAAGGATTATATCATATGTTTAAAAAAAATTAATCAAACCCCTATGCATTAGGCAAGTCATAAAATGCAAACCCAAAGGCTTCAATGCCCTACAAACTCAATAAAATCAAGTTATGCAATCAATATAAAAATGTCCAATGAGGATAGTTTGAAAGTCCTTTCAGCCACATAATGATAAACAAAGGTAAGTGCAATAGGCAATATCGATAAAAGATCATGACGGTTCAGATAGTGATCGAAATGTGACCTCGAAAGGAGAAGTTTTCACGCTTATAGTCGTGAAAACTTAACGACGACAAATGTGTAAATGTCGTGGGAAATGAAAGTGTCGTCTATTTGAAAAATGCGACAAAAAACTTGATGTTCGCAAGACATAGGTGTAGGCAGCTTATAGGATAATAAAAAGGTGAATTGGCTGCCAACACCAGGGAATGGTATGAGTGTATGGAAAAGAAGGATGCATAAAATAAGGAATAAGGAATGAATGGGATGAGGATGGCGTGTTAGTTTTGGAGCCTAATTATCTTCCTAATTATATGAAGGTCAAAGAAACTTCAGGAGAGGATACTATGATAGAAAGAAGAGGAATTTGTAGAAGGTGTGCTATAGGTTGTATCCCTTCATTTTTCTAGAGAATAATAAGGAAGGACCTAACAATTTATCCGGTGGACATATCCCACATTGGATGAACCACGTATATCTGTGTCTCTATTGTATTGTGTATTTTATGTGTTTTATTTCCACATTTGTTTTATTTTATTGCTTCTCAATACATTTGTTGGCCAAATCTACATCAAGACACCTCTCAAGCTCCGAAGTCCAACGTACGTGGTAGCCATCAGTGTAGACATGTGGCACCCTTATCATTCATGACTTGTGGCATCCATCTAGCATTGACCCATGACACTCATTTCAAGCATTTTTGGACATGTCTTCAGCCTATTTTCGAGTGACGCATGTCACCCTTCCATCCATGACATGTCATCATAGTGACGTCAGGCCTCCACGTCAGATCATCCTCCAGGAAGTGTTCTTTTTCAGCACCAAAATTAGCGCCATCTCTAAGCGTGGTTAGAAGGATCCTAGAGTTGATGGGCATATAAAATTTAGTAGGGATGTTAATTCAGTAGAGGTGCCCAGATCAAGGATCGGGGCCAAATCAACGACCACGCTCCATTGTGGGGACACAACATGCTTGAAAGATAAAATTATTGAGAGGCCCTGTAATCAAAACTAAGATATAACATAAGATCTACATGGAAGTTAGTGGTGAATTGCAGGCCCAAAAGCGTTTTGGGTCCAAATCACCTTTGACGGCCCCATAATCACATGCTTCTAAAGTGTCAAATCTGAGAGAAGTGCGTGGCATCTCCCTAGGCGTTAAGCCTCATACCGATCCCAATGAGAGACCAGTTAATGAAAAAGGAGTGATGTTTGAAACCTCAAATCACTCCATAAATAGAAGGCATGGAGGATTTGGTCGTGGAGACAGAGCTTCCAACCCGAGGTACCATGATGGACGATTTTTCATACAGGCCCATGCTGATTTAAGTTTGCATTTGACAGGAGGATACACACATAGTTTGATAGAGGAAGGCGAAGACGAAATGATTTGAATGGAATGGCCAGATCACACCCCTGGTAGTTGTGGACTAATCTAAGTATAAATAGATTAGTTCAATATTTTGTTAAGGTTTCCAACTGGTTGAGCATAGCTCCCTATTTTGTAATATTTTGATGCCTGAGTTGTTCTCTGGTTATGTATAAAACTTGAGACTTTCACATTAATAGAAGTCAAATTCTCTCACCTCTTTGTAAAAACTATGCTAAAACACTCGAGCATGGAGGATCTAGTCGAGGGTTGTAGTTCTATTGTAATGTAGGTTTGATTACAGTATTGTTGTGACCAGTTTTAGTCAGATTCATTGTTATCTTATTCTGCCTTACGCTGAAAGGATCAGGCATAGAGGATCAGTGAAGTTGTTGTAGTTGCATGATAATTTAAGTTTGATTATTATGTTGTTTTGACATATTTCAGTGTCTGAAACTTGAGTTCAAGAGTGTTGTTGAGCCTAAGTTTTTCTTCACCAGGTTGCTTGAAATCCGGACTCCCATAACATTCTTGTTCACCTCTCTCACTAAGTCTTCCTTCTGGTCACACTTAAACTAAAATCACTGACTGAATTTAATGAGGCCCTCACTTTCCTATGCATTTATTGTCCAATTTCTGTGATTAAAATCATTCTTTTACTAAGTTTGTCCATTTGACCTCCACTCATAAAACCAACATCCACCAAACATTCTGATGGGTACTTGTTATAACCCTAATTTGCACCATACATGCATACCTGACATCAGGCCATATCACTTGCCATTGTTTCCAAGCCACCATTAAATAGATCTTCTAAAAGCCATCGTTTTGAAGATGTACATGCCCTACACAATTGTTGCCCGTGTGTATATTCTATATGACCAATTACAACCCGCATATACTCACAAAAGAACAAAAATTAGAAAGTTGCAGATGAAATACAAATTTCTGGGTAATTGCCTAAAATGTTTGACCACTCATATCCGGTCACTCAAATGGATAAATACCCTCTTTTAGCCTATAAAAGAAGAGGTAGGGGTCCCATTTAAAGGGAGAAAAATAAGAGCAAAGAAACTTTGCCAATTTTTGTATTCCCCTTTCGCCAATCTTTTGCAACCATTTTGTGAGAACTGAAGGGGAAAAGCATATGTGGAAGCGGTTGGTGCACAGTTGAAGAGGAGCCCAGGACCAGGTTCAAGGAAGAATGGCCAATATCACCATTGTAATTTACTTTTGTGATGTTAATAAGAAAGAATTACTTTTCTCGTCCCACCATATGTGTTCAATATTCAGTTTTTACTATATTTTATTAAAACCTCTAACCCACTAATTCATATATAAGATGCATGATTGGAGTTCTTTGTTTGTTTGTTTATGAATTTAGGTTGGATTTGGGAGGAGACTTGCAGTCGAGGATAAACTGAATGCAAAAGGATCAACATCAAATGAGGAGTTCAAGGTAGAGTTACCATATCCTTTTATCCTTGTGTTTTATGCATGAATATGGGGTCTATGTCGAGATGATAGTAAAAAGTAGGAGACTTTAAAGGGTCATTTCTGCATGCATTACAGAATCCCCAGTGGATTCACCATGAATGCAAAATTACAAACACCCCTGATAAGAGAAAAGAAGACGAAAACCCACCTCTTCCTCTCCAGATCGAGAAGACATTGGGAGAAACAATGACACACATCCCAAAAGGTGCGTTCAAGAAAGATTCTCACATTCCAAATGCAAGGGCTACCTAGAACTACTCTATGGTGGAGGATTTGTCTCAAACCCCTTATGCGATGTCTACTTTGGAGGTCCTCTAGAGCTTCCCTTCCCAAAGAAAGGCTCTGTTAGCTGCCTTAGGATCTGCTAAGACTTGTAATCCCAGTATGATGATGCTTGATATGACCAACTTAAAACCTCACATCCCTTACCACGTGGCATTTCAGATAGTAGTGTCTTACATCATGAAATTTTTTACCCTAAACATTTTTTGCACGGTGGTTGATGAGGGTGCCTCAACATGCGTGATGTCATTTGCATGTTGGAAGGCCATTGGCCAACCCTTTTTTTCCCTCTCACCGACTCTTCTTACCTCTTTTGATGATCGTTCGTTCCAACCACATGGCATCATCCCCTCTTTTCCTGTGTACTTAGGGGGGAAGACCATGCGCGTCGAGGTTGAAGTGGTCCATGCATCTCTCGACTACAATCTCTTGTTAGGAAGGAGTTGGAACTATGTTATGCAAGTAGTGGTCTATACAGTTTTCCAGGTCTTGTTGTTTCCACATGAGGGCTAGATCATGACCATTCATCAGTTGTCTTTCTCCCATCCTGACCCTTCATCGGGGGCATCCATGGTCTCGATGATTGATAACCCTCAACCCAACATTGTCAATATATCGGTTGGTTTTTTCCCACCTTTGATGGGTACTTTCGATTACCCACCTCCTTCCGACAATGTTAATTTCGTTTTCGACCAACCTAAGGTTGAGATTTTTCAAGTCTCATCATTTTGTACAACTTACTTAAATGATCAATGGACTCTTCCTTCCCCATCGGTCACAATGGAAGGGACAGGGAACTAGGGTAGGGCCATGCCCTTGTCTGCGACATAATTTTTGTACTCAATAGTCCAACAAGCTTTCACTGACCCCGATCTGACTCCCGCACAAGAGTTAGATCCGATTCTCAAGCCTACTTGGGCTCAAGGTTCCCTTGTCAATACTGATTCTTTACACTTAGTCTTTCCCTGAGACGAGGTGATTATTGAAGCAATGGCTAGTCCAGACAGACCCTGGGATGATCTCCATCACAGATCTTATTTCCTCCCAGAATTAATAATAATTGAAGCAGGTGAATTCACTTTGACTATGACTAGAGACGGGTCTTGTCCTATTAACCCCTTGAATACACACGCTATTTATGCCAAGGGTAATATGGAAACCATCACTGAAACGATACCTATTGATATCTCCAGAACCCCTAGCATCGTAGAAAATATTCTCGTCGGAGCTGACTTTTCCCCCGAGGAAATTTAAAAATACACATATTTATTTAAAGAATTCCATGAAGTTTTTTCCTGGTCTTACGAGGAAATGCCATCATTGATCCAAGAATAGTTGAACACGAAATCATGACTTATCCTAACGCTAAGCCGATCCTGTTGAAGCTTCATCTAGTCAATCCTAAGAAAGTAGCAATGATTCAGGCTGGAGTAGAGAAACTGCTCAAAGAAAGTTTTATCTACCCCATCCATTTGACTCAATGGGTGTCAAATCCTATTCCAGTCGACAAAAAATAGGGCATGATTCCCATATGTACGGACTTCCATGATTTGAACAAAGCTTGTCCAAAGGATAATTTCTCTACACCATTTATTGACCAGATACTCTATGAATGTGCAGGTTGTGAAGCCTTTTCTTTCATGGATGGTTTTTTGGGATACAATCAGATACAAATCAAACCTGAAGACCAACACAAAACCACTTTCACTTGTCCGTGGGGTACATTCTCTTATCAGAAGATGCCTTTTGGTCTAAAAAATGTTGGAGCTACCTTTTAGCGGGCCATGTTTTATGCTTTCCACGATCTCAAACATATAGTCAAGGCCCACCTTGATGATTTAGCATCACGATATTGTAAGAGAGCTAATCATCCCACACACCTTCAACTTATCTTTGAGCGTTGTTGCTACTATTGGATTCGCTTGAATCCAAACAAATGAAGTTTTTTCATTATGTTGGGTCGTCTGCTAGGTTTCATAGTTTCGATAACAGGGATCATGGTCAATCCTCTCAAAGTTGAGGCAATATTTTAGTTGCCTCCACCACGCATAATCCTTGAAATTCAGAGTTTACAGGGAAAAGCAAACCTTTTACGGTGTTTCATCACAAACTATGACGATATCACAAAGTCCTTTATGCATTTAATGAAGAAGGATGTTCCTTTTCATTGGGATGAAGCCTCTCAATGCTCTTTTGAAACGTTGAAATGTGCCCTCACAACTGCCCCTCTACTTCAGCCACCGAATTATAATAAAGACTTCTTATTGTACTTGGCTGTGACAAAGTCGACCATTGGTATGGTCTTAGTTCAGGAGGATCATTTGCTCTCAGAATATGTGATTTATTACCTAATTCGAGGTCTGGTTGGACCAAAACTCAATTATTCCCATGTTGATAAAATTGCATTGGAAACAGTTCATGTTTTCCAACGGTTCCGTATTTATATCTTATTTCACAAGACCACCATCATTGTTGTTGTGAATATATTTTAGTACGTGTTGACGCGATGATTAATTGGAGGAAATATCAGTAGATGGATAGTTTTCCTCCAGGAATTTGACTTAGATTTTGTTTCATAAAAATCCAAAAAGTCACTGGTCTTTGTGGAACTCATCTAAGAACTTCCTATCAAGTTAGGTGAAGTTATGCTTGAAGAGTCACCTATTAAAGGAGACATGTTCTTGATCACGTCTTCGGACCCCTAGTATGGAGATGTACTAGTCTATCTCTAGACTTTGAAGTGCCTTGCCTCTGCTTCTGGAGATGAGCATCGCCATATACACCATCAGGCCAAGAACTATCTCATACTAAAGGACACTTTATATTGTCAAGGTGTAGATTTCATCCTTCACCGATGTCTCATTCATGAAGAGGCAGAAATCATTCTTAGCAATTTCCACACTGGAGCATGTGGTGGTCATTTGTCTCGGTTGACAACAACCCAAAATATTCTATGAGTCAGTTACTTCTGGCCAACATTAATCAAATATTGTGTTGAATTGGTTAAGAAGTGCTACCCGTGTCAGATATTCTCTCGGAAGATGAGGGCACACCCCTCTCCCATGTTTCCCGTCATTATCGTTGGTCCCTTCACCAAGTGGGGGATTGATTACACTACATGCAACCCCCCTTCAGCAAGGGGGCACCATTATATCATTGTAGCAGTAAACTACTTCACCAAGTGGGTCGAATCTATGCCAATGTTTAAATATGACGGAGAGACCACAACTCTCTTTTTGTTTAACCAGATTATAGCAAGGTTCGACGTCCCGAGAGAGATTGTCACTGACCATGGAAGTTACTTTCAGAACAAAATGATGTCTGAGATAGAATCAAAGCTTGGTTTGAGGCAAGAACATTCGTCACCCAACTACCCAAAAGCGAATGGTCAGGTGGATGCTGTAAATAAATCTCTTAAGACCATTCTACAAAGAACGATCAATTCAGCCAATTCAAATTGGCATTTGATGGTATACTCGACATTATGGGCCTACTAAACATCTATTAAGACTGCAACCGGTTTCACACCTTTTCAACTTGTTTATGGGCTGGAAGTAGTCTTTCCCATAGAGTGTGAGATCCTATATCTAAATTTGGAAGTAGAGTTATTGCTAGACACTTCACTGCTTGAAGGGAATTTATTATACCTCGAGAAACTCAATAAGTAGTGTCATGATGTGACCTTGGCTAATGAGGCTCACAAGAAAAAATTCAAGTGTCAGTATGATCGGTCCGTTCATCCTCGATTTTTCTCTGAAGGCAACCTTGTCCTAGTCTATGACCAAGAAAAGGACCCCCTGGGAGTAGGCAAGTTCAAACCCATGTGGTTCGTACCTTTCATCGTGAAAGAGTTTCTAAAGAAGGGCATTTATCGTCTGGTAGAATTTGAGGGAAATGCTTTCGCAAAGCCTAGAAATGAGCTCTACCTCAAGAAGTATTACTCGTAGGTGGGTCACCTCGGGTGACTTCTTGTACATATGTATATTTCTTGTACATTTGTTTTTTTAATTTTTGTCATTTTGGTTTCATAGACGTGTCATTTTTTTATGTCATATTTTTCACTATCGCAGATGTCAAGTGAATCAGAGGTGTTCATTGGGTTCACAAATGGTGCTAGCTGACACACTTGGAGACTTGCATCCACAGCTTGGGTAATTTTTACACCTCAAGGCCAGTTGCTATCTTTAGGAGGAATCTGTTTAGGTGATACCAAAAAAAATGTAGCCGAATACAGTGTAGTTATAGAGTTTCTTTGTGACACTTTGTTACATGGTATCTCTCACCTCCGGGTCTATTTAGATGCTCAACTAGTTGTGTCTTAGTTAAACGGGGTTTACTGTGTTTATGATCCTACTCTACACCGATGGTTCCTTAGGGTACGTCACTTAGAATGAAGCTTTGATTACATTACGTATATCCATGTTTCTAGGAGATTGAATCAAGTTACAGATACTCTAGCTAATCATATATTAGATTGGCATTTTGCACACATGTAAGAAAAAACACACACACGCACATGTAAATACATTTGCAAATAGAATGTGATTGAAAAGACATAAAAAGATGTAAAAAACATATATATATATATATCAAAAATATCAGAGTACATGAGTGGGCGCAAGCGCCGTAAAAACATGTCTAGTAAGAGTCACAGGGTTTATGCCCTCAAAACTATACTAAAGGTTCCCTTGAAATGTAAAATGTCTAGCCTAGCTAAGGGTGGGGCCTGTTGGCCCTGCCATAGTGAACAACGATGTTGACCAAGTGTTGAAAGAGTTGGACCCAGGTCCATGGTACCCCAACAACGTGAGGTTGCATCGATGGTGGTAGGTCCTCGATATCTACCATTGGGACTGTGTGAGTGATCACGGTAAGGTTCCTCTCCACCCGTCTCAAAACGCTATCAGCCTCTTCGGCTGGAGGCCCCCCTGCTACTGCTGGTCCTACCTCTGGTTGAGGACATGGCCTGCTCCTTGCAAAGTCTGTTGGATGCATTGGTCCCACATCTACACATAATGGATACATACTTGTTAGATACTCTGGTATACCAAAAAATGATATATATAAAAAGAAAAAAAAATAAATAATGTTGAAAAAAAAAAAAAGAATACCTAACTCTCCTCACTCTACTCTGGGAGGTATGGCCATGTCATGGTTCCTGGAGAAGTCTATTCCAACATAGGCGTATTCCTCTATCGCCGAAATTTGTCGTACCCACCAGGCAAAAAACTTGTCATCAAAGCCCTTGATAGTCCTCCCTCCCCCCTTTCATGGAAACAATGTCGCCCACCTACATAATGCTAGGAGAGAGGCCTCGTTCCCTCGTATCATCTCTCTAAGGATGAGACTAGGTACCCTCTGAAAGAAGAAAGATCACAAAATAGTCCCAAACCTGAAGTTTTTATGCACCCACACTCGACAATCTGTCAACTGTCTTTTCATGCATGTCAGCATGGTTGTACTCCTATAAAAAAATTGTGCATTTAATAAATGAACTTCACAATGCATATGCACCCGGGAAGCCTAATGCAAAAATGTGTATCCAGTGATCCTCCCAATGAGTATAACAATAGCTTTCAGCAGTAGGTTGTTGATCTTATGAATAGGCACCTCAGAACCTACTTTCTCAGTACCAACCTCGCAATGGAGTCAAATCAACTCCTCGATGTTGTGTGGCCTGGGGGGAAAAGTGTGGAGGTTGACTGGTTCCCCTCTCCTTGAGAGGCCAGTCATAAAATATATGTCATCATTTTTCAGAGTCAATGACTATCCCTCAAGCATGAATGCCTTTGCATCCAGGTGCCATTAATTTACCAAGGCATTTAGCAGCCTGGGTTATGCCCTCATGAATGTACACTAGAAGAATTTTAGTAACCCACATTGTGCTAAGGCAGTGACAGTAGCGGGGTCTTCTAAGACCAAAAAATCAAATTCCTCATGTTACCTCTCTCTCCAATGAACACATCCTACAAAAACAGAGAAAAATGGAGAGTTAACTCTTGCATTATTTTTTTCTCACTTATTGAGGGTGTACGCGGGTTGTACTGAGGACAATTGCATGTACACGTGGTTAGTTTCTCTTCTGCCCGCATGCACACACAGGATGTGCTTGGACATCCTGCGTACATGTAGGGCCAACCCTTTTAAATGTCAACACCCCCCAAAAAAACAAAAATAAATTGAAAAAGGAGGAATGGAAATGTAGGAGGGGTTAAGTTTTACTTACTTGGTCCAAGCAGAAGTTTGTTTCATCCACTGAAGCTCCCGAAATCAACTCTTTTGACAAAGGGGTGTTTTTGGCTTCTTAGTAAATTTCTCAATTAATAATGGTGATAATAAGCTGCCAGCTTCTATTTATAGACTTTTTGGCCCCTTTTTGTCATTTTTTGGACCCTTTTGATGTTTTTTCTAGCCTGAAAATCTTTTAGTATGGTTCAATATTTTCTTTTGGAATGTTACTATAAGTATCACTTTGGGTATTGGGAATTTTTTTGGAGATTTGGGTCTTTTTTAAAGGTCCTTTAGTAAAAATTCATTTTTCAACTTATTTCATTTAAGTTAGGATTCCACCTCCACTTTTTGTATCTCGTTGTCTTTTTCACTTTTCCATAGGATCAACCCCACCGATTTGTGACACATAACCATCATTACTGCTTTAGAAGTGTTGTAATTTAGTGGTATATCCTACTTTCACATGGATGCCCTAGGTAGATCCTGGTTGCATTTTTGGTGTCCATGCCATTGTTAATAACTATAGGATCAAGATTCCTTGTTAGTCTTGTCCTAATTACGAGTTTGAGCCTCATTTGCATGATTCATCATCACTCTTGACCTCACCCTTAGGACTCCCAAATAGTGATGGGCCTTATTTTAAGCCCTTTTCAGACCCTCTAAACATGAAAATATTGTCGAGCGATCTTGTTTCCCTTCATGCTCGCTAAACTGAAATTTGAAGGCACATATGTCCGGCAGTATTTTACCCCTTTTTTCAGTCTGGATGGTCAACTGTATGAACAAAGGTATACTCTAGGAGCTTTAGTTTTCTAGAAGAGTATTCTTAGGTATAATTTTAACCCTTTTTTGGTCTTGAGGGACTAAATTTATGAAAAAGAAACTCCCATGGAGTCCATAGTTAAGCTCTTTTCAGAATCCCTAAAATTGAAAAGATTGTCGAGTGACCTTGTTCCTTCACACTCATTAAAATGGTCCATAAGAAAATCCCATACAGAGTCCATAGTTAAGCTCTTTCAGACTCCTTAAAAGTGAAAATATTGCCAAGTGATATTGTCTTTGTCACACTCGTTAAAATGATTTTGAATAGATGTATTTTCGGTGCTAGTTTACCCCTTTTTCGAACCGACTAAGACTACCTTCTAAAAAGGTACCCCAATGGAGTCTCCTTTTATGTTTTTTCAAACTCTCTAAAAATGAAAAACCGTCGAGCTTGCCTTCTCTGGGCTCGTTAAAATTACATCGAAGGACATTATCATTGTATCTTGTTAATCGCATTTGCATTCCTGCATCCTTAGCCTAATGCCTGCTCCATGTTTCCCTCAACTAAACCATTTGAATCATGCCTTATATGCAATCCTTGTAGCACTTTTTCCTCTGTGTCTTGACACCTTGACCCATGGAGGGATTTTCTTGAGTGTACTTTTCCTGCATATGTTTTATTGCTCTGAACATTAGTGTGTTCCTTGTTCTTGGAACTAGTATGTTTGCGACACTCGTTCCTCCTTTGTAACATATTATTCTTTTATTATTTTTAAAGATTCCCAAAAATTATTGAAAATGAAAAAAAAATCAAATATACCCCAAAAAGAGCAATGGAAAAGTATTTTCTTTTTGTTGGCAGCACAATGAGTCTCCCTTGGAAAAATCACATCCTTTCATTTGTTCATCAAGATCTAGGATTTAATATGACCTTAGGAAGCTGTTCTCACTACATAGAGTTGTGCCCTCCTCCGTTTGGTTATTCTTCCAAACATATGGAGAGTTTGTGTTGCCTCTTGCATTGTGAACTTATGTCAATACCATGTTGCCTGAGTCTCATAATTTGTGGTGCTATGGTTCAAGGGAAGTTTTTACCAAGCTTGAGTTTTCCCTTATGCAGTTTGTCTCTTGAACTCATGCCCGACCATCCCAAAATCCCAATCAAGTCTTTGTTTGAAATCAGTGAAGCCCTCAGCCTGATCATCAAGATCCTCTAGTATGTTCCCCAATGAGTCGTCGAAGACCTGTGGGTAGTGAATTCATACACTCATATTACGATCCTACCCAAGTTATTAATATTTTGAAGTTGTTTCTCGATCTTTGAAGGCCTTGTATCTAGCCATCATGCATCATTAGCTTCTTGAAGTGGATACTATACATGTATATCTTTTTTATTTCAATATGTAGATCCATTGTGTATTGCTCATGGCTATAATTTATATAGTTATATGACATGGATCTGCAGTTTATTTGATTGGAAGCCATGATTTTATTTAATTCTGAGCATGGGTATACCTGCCTCGGTGAGACAATTGTTATTTTGCAGACAACACCTCCCAAACTCTGGTCCCTGGGCTCACTCACTTCGTATGTTGGTGAATATTGGTAATGTATTTCGGCCATCAGATGCTCTTCTAACCTCACAAACTTGCCATTTTTTCCAAGCCATCATTAAACAACTCTTCTAAAAAACATCTTTTTGAATATGTGTGCACCCTGCACCACTGCTTCCCAAATGTATACGCTAGCTAACCCATTACAACCCACGTATACGGACAAAAGCACAAAAAATAGAAAGTTGTAGATGTAATACAAATTTCCAGGTAATTTCATAAACCGTTTGACCACTCATAGTCAGTCACTCAACTAGATAACTACCCTCTTTTAGCCTATAAAAGAAGAGGTAGGGGTCCCATTCAAAGGGAGAAAAATTGGAGCAAAGAAACTCTGCCAATTTTTGTATTCCCCTTGCCCCAATCTTTTCCAACCATTTTTTGCGAACTGAAGAGGAGAAGCATATGTGGAAGTGGTTGGTGCACAGTTGAAGAGGATCCCAGGACCAGGTTCGAGGAGCTGTGGCCGATCTCACCATTGTAAGTTACTTTTGTGAGGTTAATAAGAAATAATTACTTTTCCCGTCCCGCCATATGAGGTGTTCAATATTCAGTTTTGATTATATTTTATTAAAACCTCTAACCCACTAATTCATATATAAGATGCATGTTTGGATTTATTTGCTTGTCTGTTTATGAATGCAGGTTGGCTTTGGGAGGAGACTTGCAGTCAAGGATAAACTGAATGAAAAAGGATCAACACCAAACGAGGATTTCAAGGTAGAGTTACCGGATCCTTTTATCCTTGTGTTTTATGCATGAATGTGGGGTCTATGTCAGGATGATAGTAAAAAGTAAGAGACTTTAAAGGGTCATTTTTGCATGCATTACAAAACCCTTAGTGCTAGTCCATAGGGATTTTTCCCACCCACAATAGTATTGGGCTTATCCTCTCACATTCTGAGGGTGACTCTCAGTTCTAACATTAATGGAACCATTGTGGGGGAAAAAATTGAAGACATTTCCTTGGGATTGAACGAAAAAGAAATTATGATTCTGAAGGTGCATAAGAAATTAGTACCTTGAAGATTGTAACTTGCACCTCACGACTCTACTATTTTAGTTGTGGCTTCTAAAGGTAGACACACGAGGTATACTCCACAAATACCTCTAGCAACACCTGAAGCTAACCCAAAGAATATTATCAAGAAAGGAAAGGCCTATCAAGAAGGACTTTCATCTGTTGTTCCATGTGACTCTAGTGATTTACATGATTCTTCTTTTAAAACTCCACTATTTGTATCTAATTCTCCTTTTATATCATATGCTAGAGTTTCCAGAAGTTTAAATTTTGGAAGATTTCCTGCTGAACTTCTCCCTTATAGACTTCAATTGGAAGGATAAATTTTTGAAACTCTCATTTCCCCTGATATTGTAAAGTGGTTTAGACACAGAAGCTTAGAATATTTTCCCACTTTGGGATTTCCTACTCCTCCTCCTATTAAATTTTTTGTATCCAAAGAGGGGGAAACTTATTTTCCTTTGAAACCTATATCATTCTCCCCCAACACTTAATCATTTCCCATTTCCCCCAGAAACACAACTGCAGTCATATTCCTCTCAACTCCATATCCCCCAGGTTCTCCTACAATTCACATCCCAATGAAAGGTGATAATCCTCCTAGAAACATGATGACTGACATAGTGGCTTCTAGATATGCCCCTCTTGTTTTACCTCAGCATTTCAATTCTCTCCCAGTTGGAGAATACCTTAAGTACATGCCCAAGTTCACAGGGGAGGAAGACATTACCGCAGAAGAACACCTTTCATCTTTTTATAGTTGTGCAGATAATCAAAACATTGTAGATGAAGATGTTTGGATGAGAGTTTTTGTACAGAGCCTTGATGGTGAGGCTAGGAAATGGTTCAGGTGATTAACTCCTGGATCTATTGGTGGGATTGAGGCTCTAGATGATTCTTTCTTAAAACATTGGGGGGGGAGGGTAAAAAATATTTCCTTTATTATATTACATATTTTGGGGCACTTAAGAGACAAGAAGGGGAATCTATTTCAGAATTAATGAAAATGTTTAATAAKATGTACAATAAKATTCTCACTGAAATTAATCCTACAAAAACCTCTGCCAAGATTACTTATGCTAGCGCTTTTGACCCTTCTTTTTTCCTCCTGTTGAGAGAAAGAAAAGATACCTCCTTGGCTCATATGSAAGATGAAACCCTTGAAGTAGAATCCAGTATATTGGCARTTGAAAAAATTAGGAGTAAGGATGATAGAGACAGAAGAAAGGGTAGGTATAAAGCTTCAACCTTTGTTTCCTCTACTGCCCACCCTCAAGTGGATGAATTGACAAAACTAGTAAAATCACTTTCTGCAGAAATGGAGAAATTGAAATGTGAGGGAAGATAGAGCTATAGAAACCCCCAAAATGTTGATAATAGGGGTAATTTCAGAAGACTAAATAATTCCCCTTAGATCATCCAAATAGATCAAAGAAATAGGGATATGGATGATAAAAAAGTCCAAGCCCCTCTCCAAAATAACATGGTTACTAATCAAGAAGGAGAAGAAGAAGATGTTGATCTTGAAATCCATTTTCTTGGTGACACCTCCTCATCTCCTCATTTAAGCTAGTCCGCATATGAAGAGTACCTCGTGGCTATCCAACTAAATGAGTTGAACAAAGGGGAAAGGACTAGTGGAAATCCAAATAGATATGACCTCTAGTCCAAGAAGAAAGAAGGAAAGCATGGAATTCCTGATCAACCTACTAGAGAAGAGAATCCCACTAAGAGTGTGGTAGCTAGAAACAAATAAAAAGAGGAAACTAACCCCCATCCAGTGGTTAAGATCCCTACCCCAGAAGTTAAGGAGATTCTAAAGCCTCCCTCCTCTTTTAGCTATGAAAATGATATTTGAAAGATTAAAATCCTTGTACCTTTCTTGGAGCTAGTTAAAATTGAGGATTTCAAAAGATACCTCTCCAAAGGGTTGCAGCCTAATCCTTCATCTCATTCCACTGATTCAGTCAACCTCCAAGATGAAAATCTTGTTTTCATACTGGGACCTTTGGTTGAAGATAGAGATGACTCTTCCCCTCCTTTTGATACCTCATTGAACATCTATGATAAGGTGTTGCACACCTTCTTGATGGATTCAGGGGCATCTCACAATCTCATTTCTAAGATTTTCATGGAGGAACTTGGGTTGGAGGTTACAAAAAATTACCATGACCTATACTCATTTGATTCCAGGAAGGTGAAGTGCCTCAAGGTTATCAAAGACTTGTTTGTTTCCTTGTTCCAGTTGCCAATGAAAAGTGTGGTCATGGATATTGTGGTGGATGATGTCCCTCCTAAGTTTGGGATGCTCTTGTCTAGATCTTGGATAAAATGTTGGGGGGCATGTTGCATATGGATATTTCGTATGTCACTATTCCTGTGTTTTAGGGAGAGAATAGAAGAATTTATAGGGAAGCTCAACTTGCTTACATTATCAATGATGAAGCAAATCCGACCAACCACCCTATTTTTGCAGTATAAAATTATTTAGGAACCAATATGTTACAACGCACTGATGGACCTCAAGCACCTATTGAAATCAGAAATCAACCCATCACCTCTTGTGAAGACCCACCTTCCAATATCTTTGTTTGGAAAATGTTTTTTGATGGAGCCTCTTCCAGGGAAAGTGTTGGGATTGGGGTAGTTTTCATTTCCCCAATCCGAGAGACCATATCTTTGTCTTATAAGATTGAATTTGAAACAAAAAATAATGTGGCAGAATATGAGGCTCTTTTTTTGGGTTTGAGAGACGACAAAGACATGAATATTGAGGAGTTAGCAGTGTTTGGAGTTGATGATTTAATTGTACATCAGGTCGGAAATCTGTATTAGGCTAAGCACCCCAGGTTAAGGGCCTACAGAAACAAAGTCTGAGATCTTGTTGACAATTTCTTCTTGGATTTTAATATCTCTTTTGTTACAAGAGAGGAGAACACTGTGGAATATTCCTTGGTTGTTTCAACAAGTATGTTCAGGGTTCCTTTTCCCCCTAAACTCAAGTATGATGTGGAGGTAAAATACAGGCCCTCTATTCCTGACAATGTCAAACATTGGAAGGATTTTGAGGATGATCTTGAGATAAAATGTTTCTTGATACTGTGGATGAATTTTATGATTTGCATATTGATCCGGATCAGGATTCTGAAGAAGGCCTTCATGATGATGTTTTTCTTAATAAAATTGTTGACCATCATATTGTTCAGTTATCGAGTAACCATATTCCCAAGGGACTAGTCCCTTTGGAGATGTTGTTTGAAAGAAATGATTTTGATGTAAAGGATAAAGTTTTGACTGAAAATGTTGATGTGACTGAATGCAATTTGGGAATAAAGGAAGACCCAAAATATGTCAAATCGTCTAGTAGTTTGTCAAAGGAGAAAAAGACTGAATACGTCAAGCTTCTAAAGGAGTTTGATGATGTGTTTGCTTGGAAATATGAATATTTGAGAACATATGACACCAAGATCATTAAACACAAAATCCATTTGAAATAAGATGCCAAACATTTCAGGAAGAAACTTAGACAGATAAATCCCATGATGGTGCTTATTATGGAAAAAGAAGTGAAAATTTTGTTAGATGCATAGATCATCGTCCCCTTGAGATTTTTAGAATGGGTGCCTAATTTGGTTCCTGCGAGGAAGAAGAATGGGGAAATAAGATTATGTGTAGACTTCGGGAATTTGAACAGGAGCTCCAAAAATGGAAACAACCCTTGCCAAATATGGAGCACATTTTACAGAGAGTGACTGGTTCATCCAGAATGTCTATGATTGATGTATTCTCTGGCTACAATCAAATATTTGTGCTACCTGAAGATAGAGAGAAGACAATTTTCACTACTCCTTGGGGCACATTCATGTATGCTAAAATTACCTTTGGATTGATGAATGCAGGAGCAACCTTCCAGCGAGCCATGGACATTGTCTTCATTGGGGAAAAGGAAAAATTTGTAGTCATATATTTGGATGATGTTACATTATTCTCAAGATACTATAAAGAGCATTGTCATCACCTAAAGAAAGTCTTCTCGAAGTGTAGAAGGTTTGGTCTCTCCCTCAATCCTAAGAAATCTTTATTTTTTGTGAAAGAGGGAAAATGTTTGGGGCATATCGTGTCAGATGAAGGGGTGAGAATTGATCTAAGTAGAGTAGAGGCCATCCAGACCTTATCTTTTCCTAGATCTAAAAAAGAGATTCATTTTTTCTTGGGTAAAATCAACTTTCTGAGGAGGTTCATTTCTACTTTTGTTGAGTTGGTTAAACACATTACAAACATGCTTAGAAAAGGAAATGAAGTGAAATGGACCACTGAGTCCATAAATTCTTTCGACCAAATCAAGAGGGATTTGATTGAAGCACCTGTTCTCATCAACCCTAACTATTATAAAGATTTTTTGATATTTTATTTCACCTCATCTGATACATCCGTTGTTGTTTTTCTATAGAAAAATATAGAGGGGTTAGAGAAAACTATTTTCTTTTTCATGAGAGCATTGAGGGATACATAAATGACATACAATATCATGGAGAAGCAAGCATATGCTCTGGTCAAATCCCTCAAGGATTTCATAATATATGTTATGCATTCAAATATTATTGCATATGTCCCCTCATCCTCAGTAAAGGAGATATTGATCCAACCTGATATAGATGTGAAGAGAAGAAAATGGATTTCCAAAATTATGGAGTTTGACCTGGAAATAAAACTGACCAAATTGGTGAAAGGATAAGGTTTATCTAGGTTACTGGCTGAATCAAATTGCAAGGTGTTGGGGGTTAATTTCATGAACACACACTCAGAAAATCACAAAATTGAGATTGTTGATAAAGACTCTCATGTTAACCTCAACTTAGCAGAATGCACCTGGTATAAAGACATCATATATTTTGTACAGAATTTGAGGCATCTTGATGGTTTGGACAAAAACAAGGTGAGAGATTTGAAACTCAAATCAATCAAATATTGACTCAATGATTAGTTTTTGTACTAAAAGGATCCTCTGGGATTTCTAATAAGATGTCTGGATCTACAAGAGGCCCAAAGAGATATGACTGATTTTCATGATAGCTCATGTGGGGGGCATCATTTTTGGAGGACCAAAACTTGTAATATCCTCAGAGCTTGGTATTTCTGGCCCATCCTTTTTACTGATGTTTGTGCAAAGATTAGATCTTGTGCCAAGTGTCAAAAGTTTGCTGGAAAGAAGTAGCTCAAATATTTTCCTTTGAAACCTGTAATGGTTTCTGGACCTTTTCAACAGTGGGTTCTTGACTTCATTGGAGAGATCCACCCAGCCTCAAGTGGCCAAAACAGGTGGATTTTGACTGCCACTGATTATTTTACCAAATGGATAGAAGCCTTCCCTACAAGGATTTCCTCCCCCAAGGTAACCATAAGATTCCTTGAAGATATCATGTCCAAATTTGGCTTCCCAAGCAAGATTGTTATAGACAATGTTGCCTCTTTTAGAGCTAAAACCATTAATCAAGTTCTGTGAGAAGTATGGGATTACAATAGTCCATTCTACTCCCTACTACCTTCAAGGGAATGGTTTAGTAGATTCCTCCAACAAAATCCTCATAAACATCATCAAGAAGTTTTTAGAAGACAACAAGAGAGCCTGGGATTCAAAGTTGAAGTTTGCATTATGGGATGGCATAGTTACAACCAAAAGGTCACTTGGCATGTCCCCTTTTCATCTTGTGTATGGGGTTGAGGCTATATTTCCTACTCATCTTTCCTTTCTTGTGGCCAAATTATTCTAGGACTACCAAGGGGAACCTGATGATATAGCCAAGAGAATACAACAACTGGTAGAAACACAACAGACTAGGCAGAAACTGCTTGATAATGCTCAAGACCATCAATAGAAAATAAAATGATCTTTTGACAAGGGGGAAAGAAAGGAATATTTTAAACTAGGATATCTGGTGCTCAAATGGGATTCCCCCAAGCAAGACAAAGGCAAACATGGTAAATTTGAATATTTATGGATTGGTCCCTTCAAGATTTCTGAGGTATTTCCAAACAACACTTATATATTGAAGAAATTAGAGGATTCTGAGGTTTTGGGTGGCCCTGAAAATGGGCATTTTCTGAAAACGTATCTTGTCAAAGTTGTGATTGGCTTTCCACCATTGTAATTACCACTTTCTTTTATTTTCGGTATTAATAATTGACTCCATAACCCAACAACTAAGGCACTGGAACTACACGTTCTTGGAAGCTTGCAGGGAGCATGCCATCCCCTATGGAGCCAAATATTATCAAATATAGTTTTCAAAGGGTCACAGGATGACCAAGTCCATGGTTTGCACAGAAGCATCCAAATGCAATGTTCAAAAGAAGCCCATTTCGGGTTGAAAATATAAGCAGTGGACATGTTCATTTTTCAAGGACAAAGATCCTCTATGAAGTTCTGATTAGTGGCCCCGGGCATTTAGAATTATAACGTTGTGTGAGGTATAGCATCATTCATAATCTCTAGATTTTCATATCAAGTGCCACACATCCCTATGGATCAGACGATCATTATTTACTTCTAGATTTCTGGCTCCGGGAGTTTCAACATCTCCACTCTCGATTTATTCCGGAGTGTTGTCACCTAAAGTCCATCGATTATCGCCATGTGTCCATCCAAATCCAATGGTGGTAGTTCACTTCTCGAGTTCGGGGTTTAGAATTTTTGAAGTTTCCCTTCTCACTTTCCTCTAAATTCCTTTTCCCGAAGTTGCATATCTTTTCCATGCGTCCTTCCATATCAGAGGGCCATCATTTACTTTAGGAATTTGGGATTTAGTATTTTCAACTTCCCCACTCCCATCTTCCTCCAAAGAATTTTCTCTTAGAATCCACGGATCACTGTCGCATGTCCATCCAAATATAATGATGATAGTTTTCTTTGGAAATCCAGGCTTCAGGAGTTTCAACATCTCGACTCTTGGTTTCATCTGAAGAATTTTCTCCTGAAGTTTTTGGATTGATGCCACGTGTCCATCCAAATATAACGGTGGTAGTTTTCTTCATAAATCTAGGCTTCGGAGTTTCAACATATCGACTCCTATTTTCATCCGAAGAATTTTTCCTGAAGTTAAGAAAGTGTCGTGTGTGCTCCTCAGATCGACAGTTGTCATTCACTTTGGAGCTTCAACATTCGTTTCAGGTCACCACATCACTCTATGCCCATATTTATGCCAACTCTACATGCAGACCCCATCTCGAGCTCCAAAGTCCAAAGTATGTGGAAACCATCAGTGTAGACATATGGCACCCTTATCAGTCATGAAATGTGGCATCCATATAGCGCTAACACATGGCACTCATTTCAAGATTTTTTGGATGTGTCTTCAACCTATTTTTGAGTGATGCATTTCTCCCTTCTATTTGCAACACATCATCATAGTGACGTTAGGCCTCCACGTCAGATCATCCTCTGAGAAGTGTTCTTCTTCAGCTCCAAAATTAGTGCCATATCTAAGCATGGTTAGAAGATTCCTAGAGTTAGTGGAAAGACAAAATTTATTGGGGACGCTAAGTAAGAAAAGGTGACCAGATCATCGACCAAGGCTAGATCAATGACAATGCTCCATTGTGAGGATGCAACATGCTTAAAAGATAAAATTCTTGAGTAGTCCTGCAATCAAAATTGTGGTATAGCATAAGAGCTATGTGGTAGTTAGTGGTGAATTGTGGGCCCAAAAGAGTTATGGCTCCAAACCTCCTTTGATGACCAGGGATGATTTTAGGGGATAAATTTATCTCATGGGATAATTTTCCATGGTTTTTCCCAAAAACATATTCATCATTCTAAAAATGATTCGCCCAAATTCTATAGGATAAAATTATTTTTCCTCAAAAAACGCCAAAATTTTATACAAACTATACAAAATCCTTAGAAGTTTGAATATTTTTACAAAAATATCACCAAAAAATTATAGTTGGCATATGAAGGATTAATATGATTCGCCAAGGTTTCTATATTTTAAAATAAATTTCCATCCTTAAAATCATCCATGTTGATGACCCCACAATCACGTTCTTATAAAGCGTCAAATCCAAGAGAAGCGCATGCCAACCCCCTAGGAATTAAGCCTCATCCCAATCTCGATGAGAGATTAGTTAATGAAAAAGGAGTGGTGTTTGAAACCTCGACTCGCTCCATAAATAAAAGGTGTGGAGGATCTGGTTGTAGAGACAAAGCTGCCAGCCCGAGGTACCACGATGGACGATTTTTTCTGTGGGCCCATGCTGAGTTAAATTTACATCTAACAGGAGGATACATGCATAGTTTGACAGAGGAAGGCACAAACAAAAGGCTTTGAATGGAATGGCCAGAGCACACTCCTAGTAGTTTTGGACTAATATGAGTATAAATAGACCAGTTCAATATTTTGTTAAGGTCGTCAACTAGTTGAGCAGAGCTCCCTATTTTGTAATATTTTGATGCATGAGTTGTTCTTTGGTTTTGTATAAAACTTGATACTTTCACTTTAATAGAAGTCAACTTCTCTCATCTCTTTGTAAGAGTTGTGCTAAAACACTCGGGCATGGAGGATCCAGTCGAGGGTTGTAGTTCTATTGTAATGTAGGTTTGATTACAGTATTGTTGTGACTAGTTTTAGTCAGCTTCCTTGTTATTCTATACCCCTTATGCTGAAAGTATTGAGCATGGAGGAGCCAGTCGAGTTGTTGTAGCTGCATGATAATTTAGGTTTTATTAGTATGTTGTTGTGACATATTTTAGTGTTTGAAACTTGAGTTCAAGATTTCTCTTCAACCTGAATTTTTCTTCACCAACCTGCTTGAAAGTTGGATGACCATAGCAGTCTTGTTCACCTCTCTCACTAATAATTCCTTCAGCTCACACTTAAACTCAAATAACTGATTGAATTTAATGAGGCCCTCACTTCCCTATGCATTGCTTTTCTAGTTTCTGTGATTAAAATTATTCTTATACTGATAATTTTCCATTTGACCTCCACTCATAAAACCAACATCCACCAAACATTCTAATGGGTACTGGGCTTATCCTCTCGTAGTCTGAGGGTGACTCTCACTTCTAATATGAGGAAATAAATTTTTTTCTAATACTCCAGATAGAAGGAATACCATGCATAGAATAGAATGAAAAGGAAAAGGATTATAATCTCATTCCAGTAGAAGAATATCCTACTCAGGCCAAACTATGCATCAAACCCATGACCCCATTTGCATCCCCAAGAACTAAGGTAAGATATGAAATTTTTTCAGTTGTAGTTAGTGAGGGAAGTAAAGATAGCAGTAAAGGTAGTGAGAGTAGTGGAGGTTGTAAACCAATCTAGAATCATCTAGTGTCACCAAGGATGAATACCATGCAGAGCACGATGGCGAGTAGATCCCACTTTGAGGATGCATGTCTTTCATAGAGCAGGATCAAAGGATCCAAAAAAACATTTTTTTGTTTATGAAGTGACATGGACATTGAAGAATGTCCAGGATGATGATGCAAATATTGCGCAGTTGGAAACGATGTTCATAGAATGTGAACTACTATGGTATATGAAGTATCAATTTACTACCCCTCCTGGACAAAATAGAACATTAGCATACATTAGGAAATAATTGTTGAAATAATTCCAGAAATTGAAGTCTATGTCATAGTCTATTATAGACCTGAAAGAGATCAAGTAGTTGTCAAATGATTTAGTATGGGACTTTGATCAAATATTCAAGATACTGATGGATTAGTTAAAATTCTATATTCCAAATGATCAACATAGGGAGTGGTTTATTACAAGATTTTTTCCACATATACGTTTCCTTTTGATGTAGAAAAATATTACGACATATTCAAAAGCTATAGAAATCACTATGAAATTGGAAGCATCCCCTGTAGGATAGAATTTTGCAGTGATGGATCAAGTTCATTCACAATTAACATTACTCACTATTTAGTTACAAGATCTTGTGAAAGGAAAGGAAAAACACAATGAAATATGGTCCGTTACTTGAAGAACAAAATGTTATCATAAGAATGAGTGTCCAGTGTTTCACCAGTATTTGTCTACAAGAGATATGAACCCTCTAGGAGTATGCTGTGAGATATGTAAAATGATGGGTTATCATCCTACCACTTTCTCATTGATGCAGAAGTACCAGAGAACTTCTAGAAAACTACTTTGTAATTTTTGTAAGAGTGTCAGATATGATGAAAAGGAATGTCACACATTTGATTTGATGAGAGAGCGAACAATGGATGCATACAATGTCTAAGGGGAGGAAGGACCAAAAGGAGGGGTACCACAGTATAATACTTCGAGAGGTTAAAATCAAGGGGGAAGAGTAGGATTCAAAGGTCATGGAAGAGGAGGATTTGGTAGAGGCCTAATTCTATGTTATAACTGTAATCATCCTAGGAATTTGGAGTGAGACTGTCAGAATCCCTACATGACATCCACTTACTGTAGACAATTGGAGAATACGACAAAAGGATATCCATAATTGTTCATGAAGTTGCAAGAAAAGAGGAACTAGAATGTGCAGATGATAGCTACAGAGGAGCGTGACAAAGAAATTAAGGTAGCAACAATTATGCATTGAGGAGCGAGAACAGGAGCTGATGCAACAGAAAAAGGAAAAAAGAAAAAGTCATGGGTAAGGAAAGAAACAAATCCACCATTTTTTGACCCTATAAATGTGAGGGACATGTACAAGAAAGTGAGGAAAAAATTGATAGGAGAAGAATGGATAAAATTAACTTCAACTGCACCACCTTTGTATTAGAAGTTGCATGTGTATGACATGCCTCCAGTATATGACCACATGGATACAAAAAGGCAAGTGAGGAAGGTAATTACTTTGAAAATTTTCTTAAAGATTTGTCTAGAGTTCATGCAGAATGAAATTGTGTTAATCATGCTACGTGGGATGATTGATCACTGCACGCAAGATAGGGAAGACATTGTCACACTATGAGTAGTTAATCGGGTGGATCATAAGAAGAGGAAAAATAGGGAATTCCAACTAAATGTGAAAATAAGATATTATGACATGGATAATATCATTTTAGACCTAGGATATGATGTGAATTTCCTTCTGAAGTAGACTTGGGAGGCGATGGGAAAACCTAAGTTAATATGGTCACTGATTCAGTTAATGTTGGTGAATCAACATAATATTGTCTTGATTGGAAGACTAGTAGGCATGAATGTTAACATTGATGGAGTGCACAATATATATGATTTAAAAGTAATCAAGATAGTAAATGACAGTAAGCCTTATTAAAAACTATTAGGACTTCGTTAGTCCTTTGATAACCATGCCCTGATTGATCTGAATAAGAGACATATAGTTTTTGAAGCAAGAGAATGGAAAGTTATTGGGCCATTTGATCCCATAGAAGGAAGAAGATATGTGGAATCAAGAAACGGAAAATAGATTGATAACTTGTAAAACGTGACTATGCAACTGGATGATTATGTGAACCCCACTGATGATGGTGTACTGAGTTGGAAAAGTATTAGTTCTTGTGCATCATATTTAGAAGAAGCACTAAATAATTGGTGTTGGCCCTTGACCAAGTTTTGGGATATCCTTGGTCAAGTTTGACCTATTTTTGGACTTCGACAGCCTGTCAAAGGAGGAGCGCAAGATGAAGAAGATATTGTGGGATCTAGGCCCCTTTTTGGGTCCTTTTTGGGATTTGAGATTATGTAACGGGTATGGGATGTCAACCCATGGGTTTACCCATGTTTAGGCCTATTTTGTAAAGTATAAATAGATTCCTAGGGAACGTAATGAAGGGGGATCATAAGGAATAGCTAAGTGCTAGAGTTGGATCTGTGTGATCAAGATTGTAAATTTCTATGTGCATACTATGTGAGACTTACAGAGCTAAGAGAAATTCATTGCAAGAGGTTGTGGAAGGTTGTGTGCCTAGATCTACTCGGGGAAGGAGTATCTAGTGAGATGCACATATCTCCTATCCTATGTGGAGTAAGGTTTTGAAACTCTGTGCATGTAACCTATTGAAGAAGCTAATAAAGAATAAGAGTTAGTGGATGTAGCCCTAGGGTGGGGGTGAACCATGTATATGCTATGTTTCTATGATTTGTGTGATGTCTTGATATGTTTATGTCTTTATTTGCTAAGTGCTTTGATATAGATAGATAGATCTATTTATGCTTTGTGCTACTGATGTATATGGATGTTAGATCTGACTTATATGAATGTTCTTAGTGTCTGAATATGTTAGATATAACCTACTTCTCTATGATAAGTTCTTAGATACATCAAATATGGATGAGTGATACGATGCTCTATTTTATCTGTGAAGTAGATATTGGTTGAATATTGATGGACCGTTGGTGCTAAGTGCTTTGTTAAGTATTACAATCAGAGATCTGTGTCCCAGCTAAGGTTACAGACACCTAATCCCTGCAACCACCCCTGGTGAGACTTCATCTGCTTCACAGGTGTTGTTGAAAGGGACGGTAGTTAGGTTTTGTTGGTGTGTTGTTGTAGCCTTGAACCCTGGGTCTGCCCCTATGCCAACAAATGGTTCTATTGCCGAGACAACCCAAAAGACACTCATAGAGAACAAAATAAACTCGGAATCAATAGACAGAAGAATACTGAGGAGGTCCAAAACTTAAGCAACACCTCAGTGAATACTATGTCCATGTCACCTGACCAAGGGGGTGGTGACGAAGTAGAAGCTGAAGAGAGACCAAGAGAAGTAACACCGCCCAAAGATGAGGTTGACCCTTTGAATAAGAGGAAGGTTTCCCCCCAAAAAACTTCTTCCTAGAATAAATCAAAGGCCTCCATGACCAAGATGCAGACTTTCCTCACCTTTGAGGATTTTAACTTCATCATAGCTGCCCTGAACGATTCTTCACTAGAGATAGCAGAGAAACAAGGATCGAAGTAGGCAGAAATGTATGATAGGATTCAAGTCAAACATCGATGGGTACAACAAGCCCTCCAGTCTAGCCACACAGTCTCCACTATGCCTCTGCCATCGGGAGAACCATAGTTGGGAGATGATCCAACCCAACTCCACCGACTAGCTGAGACTGTTGAAGATCGCCTTCGACGAGCACAAGAGGAAACATAACAAGCCACCCAGGATTTGATGCAAGTGCAAAGAGTACTTGTACAGAATCTTGAGATGTAGAATAGGAAAAGATTGCTCTTCAAGAAAATCTTGATGAAGAAAAAGCACAACTATAGCAAGGAAAAGAATAGTTGCTCGTAGAGCAACTCGAAGTGAAAGAAACGGTCAATTGATCACTTTTCTCTATGATAGTCGTAGAAATAAAGGTATAGGATCAAGTCACACAACAAGTATAATGACTCACAAAAGTTATCCAACAGCTACAACAATGCATAGCAGACTTAGAGCTCCGCGCAGTACTCGAGACCCCACAGAATGTAAGGGATCAAAGAGAAGAAACTGCTCAAAGTGTAGTTGAGAGAATAAAATCCCTTTCTATGGAATGTAAGCACCTTACTAATCTTAGTGCCCATACCTATGAACAACTCAATGAGAATCCAGAACTGAAGGCACTGGAGTTGTAGCTCCAATAGGTGAAGTATCAAGTTGAAACAATACAAGTGCAGTTGAATACCCTGTCATCTATGGAAATAATGCAGCACTCCCAAGAGAAACACACTGCCCAACAAGAGATCCACACTATCCAAAGCATAGTTATGGAGGTAAATCAGAGGCTCCAACCTATACAAGATAAGGCTTACCAATTGTTCATGGAGGTAGAAGGCCGAGGAGAAGAACTGGAGTAGGTTGTCACTTCAGCTGCATAACACCTAGAGGGACCTGTCAACGATGCAGTCATCCAAGAGTTCGTTGAACAGGAGGCCAAGGCACAACAACAAGTCGAAGAATCTCGAGCTATGCTTGAGGATTTAGAAGCAGAACTACCCAGATCAGAGTGACTTGGGACGAGTCACAGGTGAGTGTTGGGGGCTTGTTGGCCCTTGACCAATTTTTGGGAGATCCTTGGTCAAGTTTGACCTATTTTTGGACTTCAACAACCTGTCAAAGGAGCACAAGATGAAGTAGAAATCGTGGGATCTAGGCCCCTTTTTGGGTCTTTTTTGAGATTTGGGATTATGTAACGGGTATGGGATGTCGACCCATGGGTTTACCCATGTTTAGGCCTATTTTGTAAAGTATAAATAGATGTATAGGCAATGTAATGAAGGGGGATCATAAGGAATAGCTAAGTGTTAGAGTTAGATTTGTGTGATCAAGATTGTAAAGTGTTATGTGCATATTGTGTGAGACTTGCAGAGATAAGATAAATTCATTGTAGGAGGTTGTGGAAGGATGTGTGCTTAGATCTACTGGGGGAAGGAGGATCTAGCGAGCTATGTAGATCTCATGCCCTATGCGGAGTAAGGTTTTGAGACTTTGTAACCTATTGAAGAAGCTAATAAAGAAAAAGAGTTGGTAGGCGTAGCCCCAAGGTGGGGGTGAACCACGTATATGTTGTGTTGCTATGCTTTGTGCAATGTCTTGATATGTTTATGTCTTTATTTTCTAAGTTCATTGATATAGATAGATATATTTGTTTATTCTTTGTGCTACTGATGTATATGGATGTTAGATCTGACTTATTGAATGTGATTAGTGCCTGAATCTATTATATCTAACCTACTTCTCTACGATAAGTTCTTAGATACATCAGATCTAGATGAGTGATGCGATGCTCTATTTTATCTACAAAGTAGATAGTGGTTGAATATTGATGGACCGTCGGTGCTAAGTGCTCTGTTAAGTATTACAATCACATATTTGTGTCCTAGATAAGGTTGCAGACACCTGAGTCCTACAACCACCCCTGCCTCTACCTCTAGTGAGACTTCATCTTCTTCACAGGTGTTACTGAAAGGGTTGGTAGTTAGGGTTTTGTTGGTGCATTGTTGTATCTTTGAACCCTGGGTCTGCCCCTATGCCAACAATTGGCAACAACGATTACATGAATTATCGAGAAGAAGATGTGCTCACATTACCCACACGCTGCGATGGATCGAAACTGAGGTATGTGATCCACCGAAGTATGATGGACTAACAACCATGGACTAAAGGTTGTTAGATTTATATATCATGTTGAAAGTCACTTCTGCAATATGGTGGGTTGTGCATTAGGAAAAAATTCAGGATTGACAGCAATGGAGAAGGTTATTACATGCCATATTTGTAGCAGGAAATGAATATATTGCGTGGAAATATATTGGGTTGAATTTTCCTACAGAGCATGTTACAAAACGCATTGTGACATGGATATCAGTATCGAAGAAAGAATGGACACACTTGTTTATACAAACTCTATATACAATTCCAAACAACTAGAACTTAGAGTTGGAAGTGCACAGTGAGACAACATATCAATAAGAGTTAACTCATAACTTCAAGGTTACTTTCATTTTTGAAGATGAGGCCCCTTCAATAGACACAACTTTGCAGGTTATCAAGGACAATATCTTTGCATCGGAAGACCCTATTGAAATAGTAATTTTATGTAGCATGCATATATTTTCTATGACGGTTCAAGAATTTTTGGAATGTTATGATGTCATTGGAGAAGACTAGGAAGATGAAGATCCAAGAAATTTACAAATACCAGAAACTAAATGAGAATGTGTAGTAGAAGGTACAAAAATTGAATCTTCTATATATGAAAATCCATTAAGAACATGCAAAGTCAATATTGGTATAGAGGATAAGATCAGATTTACGAACATAGGAGATTACTTGAATGAAGAGACTATTGAAAATATTGTTGATTTACTGCATGAATATCATGATCTATTTCCAACTACATTTTCATGGATGAAAGGGATTGTTGGAGAGTTAGGAGAGATGAATATCCCTTTGAAACTAGATGATAAGATGGTTAATTTGACCATATCAACTTGACCCGATGTATAAGCAAAACGTGAAAGAAGAGATAGACATGATGCTAGAAGCATGAATTATTGAACCCGTTGCAGAGTTAGAGTGGCTTAGTTCAATGGTGGTTTAGGATAAGAAGACATGAGGAATCAAAATTTGTGTAGATTTGAGTAAATTGAATGATTCTTTCCTACACAATCCATTTGCTACTCCATTTACAGATGAATTCTTGGAAAATGTAGGAGGATAGGATGCCTATTAGTTCACTAATGGATTTTTAGGGTATCATAAAATTAAAAGATTGTGATGGAAGATAGACATAAGAATACATTTGAAGCATAATGAGGATTTGTTGGCCCTTGACTAGGTTTGGAGGAAACATTGGTCATGTTTGACCACTTTTGGGACTTCGATAGTCTGGTCAAAGACGAAGAGCCCAAGCGAAGCGAAGATCGTGGGATATTGCCCTTTTTGTAGGATTTTTAGGTTTTAGGGTTTATGTAACGGGTATGGGATGTCGGCCCATGGGTTTACCCATTATTAGGCCCTTTTTGTAATGTATAAATAAGTATCTAGGCGATGTAAGAAAAGACCTTTGTGCTAAGTGCTAGTGTTGGCTATGTGCAAAGAAGTGTAAGAGTAGTTCAATCTGTGTGATTGCAGTTCTGATCAGCTTTGTCCAAGAACCTATGAAGGTTGCTATGTGAGAATAGTTGTGAATTCTTTGTGCATATTGTATATAAGACGTGAAGAGATAAGTGCAAGTGGTTGTAGTGGGATTTGTGCCTTGATCTAATTTGGGGAAGGAGGATCTGGCGAGGTGCGTGCAGATCTCCTATCCTTTGCGGAGTTGAATCTATGGCTTGGTGCATGTACGAATATTGGAAGAAGATAATAAATAAGAAGAAGAGTTGGTGGACATATCCCCACACTGGGGTGAACCACGTATATCCTATTTTATTGTTCTTTGTGCAGTATTATTCATGGTGTTTATGATTATGTCTGGTTAGTTCATTATTCTTGATGTATGATAGATAGATATATAAATGATTAGTGATTTATGATGCGAATGAATGTTACATATAAACTTATGTTATGTGCTTAGAAGTGTTAGCTCTGTTTATCACAGAGTTGTTCTGTATTTAGGGTTAATCTACGATGTGAATAAGAATCATAACTGAATGCATATTATTGGATAAGTTCTCTTTTGAAGTGTGTAATCACATATCTATGTCCCATATAGGTTGTAGACACTTGAGTCCTACAAAACCCCCTACGTCTACCTCAAGTGAGACTTCATCTTCTTCACAGGTGTTTCCGAAAGGGCTGGTAGTTAGGGTTTTGTTTGTGTGTTGTTCAAGTGTTGAACACTAGGTTTTCCCATGTGCCAAAAAATTGTTCTCTTGTCGGGACCGAAAACTGTGATTACTGGGAGCTGAAGGAAAGAAGAAATATGTGTGCATAGATCTGTTGTTGTAGTGCACAATACTCTACTTGAATTGTGATGCTCCATTCTAAGAGAAGGAAGCCCGATCTGAAAAAAGAGGTAACATATTGAAGATTTGTTCTATGATAAAGGTAAGATAAGTGGAAATTTTGTCTTCGAAAGTATGAATCTAGGTATGTTTGTGTTGACGCGCGAAATTGACCGTYYGTCAACTGAGAGAGTGGAACCGGTCTGGGGTTGTCTAAATAACCCAAGCTGTTTGGAATGAACCACCCTGATGGGTTTAACGGCTCCRTTGGCCGCTCTAAGATCCTAAGAAAACCAAAGAGAAAACTAATCTAAACTAACTAATCTATCTAAAACAAATAAAACTAACTAAAACTGAATATAAACTACTCTAACTATTATATACAACCTACTAATTACTATTACACTAACTCTAACAATTGAATATCTAATTACTAATTGAATTACAACTTATTCACAAATATACAATATCTACAAGTTGCAGATTTGAATAAAACCTGTAAAACTCATTTACTTTTTGTTGTAAGACAACTAGAAATATTTTATGATTTTATGAATAAGAAATTAAACTTACTGAAATTAAACAATCTAATATATTTACTGAAATTAAACAATCTAATATACTAATTCTACCTATAAATCTAACTAAACTAATATCTAAACTGAACTACTAATATGAAAAACTGACCTGGAAAYGCTCCTAATTTGCCCTGTGTGTGATGACTTCGAAGCTGGTCGGAGGAAGGAAACTCACACCRGTTAATCCAAAATCTTCTCGTAAACAATAAGTTGTGCTGCTCTTTGAGTTGTTAACAGGACAAACAAGACATAAAAATTCATAACAATTATATGATTTATAAATTTCTGCAATAAGGGAAACCTGTTATGCAAAAACTTATACTTAATAATTCAACTTATGAAGAAGAGAAATCTGTTGTTCACAAACTGAACTAAGCAATTGCTATGTTTTTCATACACTTGGAAGAAATCAGATATGGATTACAGTGATTAAATGATATCATTTGCAAATGATTAAGATAGCTAAAGTAGTCATTAACCAGATACAAATTGATATACACAACATGAAACAAAATATTGATATCATGAGAAGCTAAAGTTGTAACAAAACACCAAATTCTGCTTCAGTCTGTATTAAAACTCCATATCCTTGTTCTCCCACGAATGAGGATGATCATTATTACAAAAATGATAGGTATTTATAAGTCTCTCAATAGGGTAAAACCTCCCCGTGGATAATATCAAATTGTTTTACATAATCTAGGAGATATTCCCAAAATCAACTAAACTAGGAAACTAAAATGACATCAAAATATTTCAAATATCCCCTAACTACTCATCAAATCCAGTGCAATTTCGAATTCATCTGCAATAGACCAAAAATAACAAGTTAGAAAGATATTTTATTAACAAAACAATAAAAATCTAATCCTACAGACTTAGCTATAGAATCATTTGATTCTGTATCTAGTCTAAAATAGCATACAGGATCAGGATCGAAATCAAATCAAATATCTTTTAAGTAATTAAAACTAATTTTCTTCTAGTGATCATTCAAAATGAATCACTCATGATTTTATTATTAAACATTAAAAATAATCAAAAGTAATTCAATCGAAACAGGGGTAAGCATACTCTGTTATTCTTTTACCATAAAATCGGGTCAAACAGTAACAAGACTATTTCATATCCAAATGAAATCAATAGTGAGTCACATCGTATGTGATATGATCCAATCCAACACAACCAATTTCCACTTGTCATAGCTATAATGATATAACAACAGATTCATATCGTTCAATCAAATGTAAAGATAGAAAGACTGTTTCAATTATGTGTAAACGAAATCATACATAACAACATCCACCCAACCAATTTCATGATTGATGCTTGCACAGTCAACAGACAGGACCGTAATAGAATCACCAGAGGTTATAATTATCAAGTGGGAAAATAATCAAAACAAATCACGACTGAGTTTAATTATAGAAACAAATCGTGAACCTGGATACAGTCAATTTCATTCTCCGAATCGAATTCAAACAACATATTCATTGCAATATGAAACCAACTGATAACATAGTCGAGTAAACCAATGCGAATTAACCGGTTGGATATAATTGTTATGAATCGAATCTATTCATGATCTGGGTGAATTTGAACAGAATCACATTGAAAATAATCTGAATTGTATTCGAATTGATCAAAAATCATATGGAACATAAAACTATAACAGTTAACCATTATTGCCAATCATATTGTTTACATTATAACCAAAATGAATCAAAATGTGATTGTGTTTGAAATTGAAAATGAGAAACAACTTGTGTCTAGAATGGATACAAATGACTCCCATTAATAGCAGAGCATCCATTTTAAGCTAAATCAAACCAATCAAATCCAAACCAAGATCCAATCAAGTTGATGAAAATCCAATCGAAGCTAAACTGGGAAAACGAAATTCCATTTATCAAAACAAAACTATGTACAGAATGCATATAATGTGACAAAGCCAATCAATGCTGTAGACAGATCTATTCAAAGAATTCGAATTCGTTATACAAACAAGTGATATTAAAACATACCTGTGTGAGGCTGCTCAAATTATGCCAATTTAGAATTCACGACCGCTGTAGCTGACTCCACATTTTTAAACAAGATGGAACCTATCGTCCTCTGTTTCTTATCAGTGGTTTGCAATTTAGCCTTTTGACTGGTAAGTCGTGCAACCTGGTCCTCCAAAGAGTGAATTCTCGATTGTATCATTGGCACATCAAGATAATACCTCTCTAACCACGAGCTACATTGATCACAGGGTGGCACTGTAGGTTTTGACAAAGTAGGAGAGGGTTTGGATGAATGATCGGGGGCTTCACAAGGTAGCTTAATGCCTGGGTAGTTAGGGTTGTTTTGTAGACAAGGGGGTAGGTTTGACACAAATTCATACGAGGGTTCGGCACACAAACCTTCCGAATAGGGGTATTCACTAGCCAAGAAACACTCCACTTCCAAGTCGGAGTCTTCACTCAACACGATAGGGTTAAGCTCGACAGGGGGTTTTATCTTATTTCTTGCCATCCGAGAAATTAGACGGACATTTTTTTTGCCTTTGGAGTTTGCAGTAGGTTTGGCTTTAGGCTTCTTGCCCACAGGCTTAACAGTCTTGACATCCTTGGTCACAGAGTGGGGTAGGTCAACAGGTGATTCGGGCAAGGGTTTAGGTAACAGGATGCTATAGGGTACAGGGGGTACAAACTTGTCTTCGCTCACCACAGGTTTTTCAACCTATGGTGGGTTCGAATCCTCAAAATCATTCCAAGTAAGAAAATCGTTCCAACAGTCTCCGTGTAACCCCAAATGATAGACAACAATAATTTTAACCAGCCCATAATGAAAAAGGCTACTATCAGCCTGGTTCCTTTTGTATTTCTTTGACATTTTAAACAGGATTTTGTGCAAGTAATAGGGCATATTGAGATGATAACCCATAAAAACCATAAGCAAACGAAGGTGGTGTAAGAAAAAAAAACCGTACCGACCCTCGCAAGTGATAAACTATTTGATAATCATCAATAAATCATGCCAACGCTGTTTCAGCATGGTCACGGGCAAACCTTTATCACAAGAGCTAACCTTACGCGATTGGAAGAGCAGAGTCCAAGGGACCTCTTCTACTTTTCAATTCTTGGAACATCGTTGTTCGGTGATAGGAAAACCCGTAGCAAGACTAATAAACTACTCGTCAATTTGCAATTGAACATCTCCGATCTTGGCTCGACAGCCATCAAAGGTCATGGTGAATTTCCTAGCAACGCAGAGGTTAAAACCCTTGAATTTTTGTATGAATGGGAGCCACCCATTGTCCTTGAGGTCACTGCGGGCACTGTCGAACATCAACAGAGCCTGGCTGCCATTAGGTTCAGCTCGGACGATAGGGGCCATGGTGCAAGCACATGGTAAGGGTTTGGGTTGAATTCCCCAATACATAGGAGAAGAGTCATTTGGGCTAACAGCTACGAACGATCAAAGGGGAAGCATTAATGTGCACATGCGAGGGTGGTGGAGTTATTCACCGCCATGCATAATAGTAATGGAAAAGTACAACCGATGAATTAATCCTCTGTTCAATCAATCATAACACAACTCAAAACCATATTATTTGGCCAACCAAAGGATCAAACGGTGAGTGGTATGCCAACGCGCCATTTCAAACTATGAATATTCAATGTAAAATCAAACCCAAATGTTAACCACGAGCCATTGCATAAATTTTTTAATCAAAAGTTTTAAACCATTGTGTCAATCGAATTCATAAAATTGACAAGCCAAGAGCTATAAAAATTTTAACATAAGGATCACATTATATATAAAAACAAAAATAATCCATGACCTTTATGCAATTCATCGAATCAAGTATAAACCCATATGCTCAATGCCTCATAAGTTTAATAAAATCAAGTTATGCAATCAAAGTAAGAACGTCCAAATAGGCATAGTTCGAAAATCCTTTTAGCCACATAATGATGAACCAAAGGTAAGTTCCATTCAAAATATCGATAAAAAGATCATGACAGTTCAAACAACGATGGAGGAGTTTTCACGCTTGCAGTCGTGAAAACTAAATGGAGACCAATTTGCAATTGTCGCAAGAAATGAAAATATCATCTATTTGCAAAATGCGACGACAATTTTGAAGTTCGGAAGACATAGGTGTAGGCAGCTTATAGGACAATAGAAAAAATGAATTGGCTGCCAACAATGGCGACACACTGGTAGAAGCAGTTATCTCTATCAAAAGAAATAAATTCAGATTAGGAAAACAAAGAAAATTTCAACTTAAAACAACAACCAGAAAATCGTACAAACATCATCATTTACCATCTTTTCCAGCGATGTTTTAAAATATGAAAACCAATAACAGTCTTAAGCTCAGCAAGTCACGATATTAATGATAAAATATTCAATACTGTTGGCATGGCCACTGCTGCCAGCAGGCGTCCATAGCCTCGACAGGGTTGCCATTTAACCCACTCTGACATCTGTATCCTGTCGAGAAGTTCTAGATCCGAATAAAGGGCATTAAAGAGGTTTCTCGTATTTGTTTTACAGATTTTCATGTACCTGACATTGCTTCGCTGCCAGCAGGCCTGTTCAGTACCCCGACGAAGTTGTCTTGGCGCCATGCATGCATTTACCTGCTGCCAGCGGACCTGTTCAGTATCCTGGTAGGTTTACAAGCACTTCCCACAACTCTTATTAATATTTTTTTTTTGTTTTTTTTTGTAGATATATAGCTGAGCGGGGTGACGCTGATAATATTGATATTTTAACATATTTTTAGACCTCATCAGAATTTTTTAACACTATCCTTTATTCATCTCCAGAAATGTTTTATTTACAAAAACAACTTACTATGACAGGGAGACATCTTTTTGAGTCATTCCTTTACGGAAAAGGGACAACGTAAAAAGATAATAGATGATCATGACAAACTTTGCTCAGAGAATGAAATCAGTAAACTTCTTTCAAAAAAATTTCCAACATAAATATCAGTTTTAGAAATATATCACTGATGTTTGTACAAACTTTCAGAAGTTATTTCAGCGAAGAAATTTTTCTATGGTCTTTGTCTGAATGGCTCAGTGCACAGGTATGCATATTTTTAAGAAACAAAAACTGATCAATTCAAATCAAAACAAAAAACGAAAGCAAACAAAAAACAAAAACGAAATATTTACATAATATACAAGGGTAGTTATCAAGCAAAGTATCTTTTCAGGGCTTGGCCATTCACCGGATAGGTGTCAAGCTGCCCTTCAATATTTTGTAATCGAAAGGAACTAGGACCCAACTTTTCAACAATTAAAAATGGCCCAAGCCATAAGTTTTGAAACTTGGTGTGCTCACCCCTTCCTTCGTGTGGTTTGACCCACTTCAAAACGAGATCGCCTACTTCAAAATTCCTATCAGAAATAGAATTAGAATCGAACCAGCTTTTAATAAATTGTTGATGTTGATCTAACTTACGCTTAGCTTGAGTTCTTACTTCTTCTAACTTCATCAAAGCATTAATGCGGCTTTTTAAAGGAGGACAACCTTCTTCTTGGACATTTTGTGATAATTGAAGTGAAGGAAGAAGAATGTGAGGTGGAAAAATGTCTTCTCTGCCATAAATGAGAAAAAAGGGGGAGTTACCTATGGTGGCTTTGGGTGTTACCCTATCAGCCCACAGTGCGTTCAACAGTGCATTGTGCCAGTTCTTGTGATTTTCAGCGACGGTTCTCTTGATAATTTTGATCAAGTTCTTGTTTGTTGATTCTGCTAAGCTGTTGCCCTGGGGGTAGTAACTAGCAGAATACTTCAGCTTTATTCCTTTCTCCAAAGTGAAATCACTCATCTCAAGAGAAGAAAAGTATGAAGCGTTATCAAATACTAGACAATCAGGGATACTGAAACGAGTGATGATATTTGAGTTCAGAAAAGTGATCACCTGACTTGTGTTAACAGTTCTTAGTACGGAGAATTCAGACCATCAAGTAAAGTAATCAGTGGCTGTCACAATATACTTGTGCTGTTGTGAGGATGGAGGGATAATAGGACCTATGATATCAAGGCCCCATTGCTGGAAAGGAGAATCGACTGAAACGGGTTGCAAGGGGAAGGTTGGTTTTTGCAACCGCCCTGATGCTTTCTGACAGATGATACACTTTCGACACAAGGCATGGGCGTCCCTAAAAAGCATGGGATAGTAGTAACCGGCTCTTAAAACCTTATGAGCAGTGGTGTTTCCACCGAAGTGACAACCAGCTTCTCTTACATGCAACTCAAGCAAGACTTTTTCTTCTTCGTCCTTTTCAAGACAACGCATCAGTACACCGTCAAAACTCTGACGAAACAATATACCATTAACTAGATGAAAGGAGACAGACTTTAGTCTCAACGCTCTTCTTTTGGCAGGGTCAAGGTGATGAGGTGTTGATCCATGTTCAAGACAGTATCTAATATCGTCGTACCAAGGACTTACGAGGTTTTGTGTGCAACAAATCAAACTTTGATCGGGTTGTTCTAGATTTGATGTATCACTATCTTCTCGCTGTCCTATTTCTGAATCAACAACCAACTTACACAACCCTTGGCCTCTCATGATCTGTGTTGGGGTGATCTCTAAGTCATACTCCTGCAAGGAGGTGACCCAGTTGGCTCTATTCTCTCCTAACTCCTTTTGCACTAACAAGTTCCTTACGGTAGGGTAGGGGACAATGACCTTCGTCCTTTGTTTGCACTCTTTTCGTCGATGTGTGAGAAAAAAGTGAGTGCTTACATGCCTAGTTGGGCTCTGCTAGTCATGACAGCTGTAATGTAAAAGGTTAGAAAGAAAACAACTAAGCTATTAACAAGAATTAAACAAAAACT
>ML795954.1:104626-124844 GCA_009831015.1 Picea engelmannii
TAAAACTAATTTTCTTCCAGTGATCATTCAAAACGAATCACTCATGATTTTATTATTAAACATTAAAAATAATCAAAAGTAATTCAATCAAAATAGGGGTAAGCATACTCTGTTATTCTTTTACCATAAAATCGGGTCAAACAGTAACAAGACTGTTTCATATCCAAACAAAATCAATAGTAAGTCACATCGTATGTGATACGATCCAATCCAACACAACCAATTTATACTTGTCATAGCTATAATGATATAACAACAGATTCATATCGTTCAATCAAATGTAAAGATAGAAAGACTGTTTCAATTATGTGTAAATGAAATCATACGTAACAACATCGACCCAACCAATTTCGTGATTGATCCTTGCACAGTCAATAGACAGGACCGTAATAGAATCACCAGAGGTTATAATTATCAACTGGGCAAATAATCAAAACAAATCACGACTGAGTTTAATTATAGAAACAAATCGTGAACCTGGATACAGTCAATTTCATTCTCTGAATCGAATTCAAACAACATATTCATTGCAATATGAAACCAACTGATAACATAGTCAAGTAAATCAATGCAAATTAACCGGCTGGGTATAATTGTTATGAATCGAATCTATTCACGATTTGGGTGAATTTGTACAGAATCACATTGAAAATAATCCGAATTGTATTCGAATTGGTCGAAAATCATATGGAACATAAAACCGTAATAGTTAACCATTATTGCCAATCATATTGTTTATATTATAACCAAAATGAATCAAAATGTGATTGTGTTTGAAATTGAAAATGAGAAACAACTTGTGTCTAGAATGGATACAAACGACTCTCATTAACAGTAGAGAATCCATTTTAAGCTAAATCAAACCAATCAAATCCAAACCAAGATCCAATCAAATTGATGAAAATCCAATCGAAGCTAAACTGGGAAAATGAAATTCCATTTATCAAAACAAAACTATGTACAGAATGCATATAATGTGACAAATCCAATCAATAATGTAGACAGAGCTATTCAAATAATTCAATTTTTTTATATAAACAAGTGATATTAAAACATACCTGTGTGAGGCTGCTCAAATTATGCCAATTTAGAATTCACGACCACTGTAGCTGACTCCACATTTTTAAACAAGATGGAACCTGTCGTCCTTTGTTTCTTATCAGTGGTTTGCAATTTAGCTTTTTGACTGGTAAGCCGTGCAACCTGGTCCTCCAAAGAGTGAATTCTCGACTGTAGCATTGGCACATCAAGATAATACCTCTCTAACCACGAGCTACATTGATCACAGGGTGGCACTGTAGGTTTTGACAAAGCAAGAGAGGGTTTCGATGAATGACCGGGGGCTTCACAAGGCAGCTTAATGCCTGGGTAGTTAGGGTCGTTTTGTAGACAAGGGGGTATGTTTGACACAAATTCATACGAGGGTTCGGCACACAAACCTTCTGAATAGGGGTATTCACTAGCCAAGAAATGCTCCACTTCCGAGTCAGAGTCTTCACTCAACACGATAGGGTTAAGCTCGACAGGGGGCTTTGGCTTATTTCTTGCCATCCGAGAAATTAGACGGGCATTCTTTTTGCCTTTGGCATTTGCAGTAGGTTTGGCTTTAGGCTTCTTTCCCACAGGTTAACAGTCTTGACATCCTTGGTCACAGAGTGGGGTAGGTCGATAGGTGAGTCGGGAAAGGGTTTAGGTAACAGGATGCTGTAGGGTACCGGGGGTACAAACTTGTCTTCTCTCACCACAGGTTTTTCAACCTGTGGTGGGTTCGAATCCTCAAAATCATTCCGAGTAAGAAAATCATTCCAAAAGTATCCGTGTAACCCCAAATGATAGACAACAATAATTTTAACCAGCCCATAATGAAAAAGGTTGCTATCAGCCTGGTTCCTTTTGTATTTCTTTGACATTTTAAACAGGCTTCTGTGCAAGTAATAGGGCATATTGAGCTGATAACCCATAAAAACCATAAGTAAACGAAGGTGGTGTAAGAAAACAAAACCGTACCGACCCTCACAGGTGATAAACTGTGTGATAATCATCAATAAATCATGCCAACTCTATTTCAGCATGGTTACGGGAAAACCTTTATCACAGGAGCTAACCTTACGTGATTGGAAGAGTAGAGTCCAAGGGACCTCTTCTACTTTGCAATTCTTGGACCATCGTTGTCTGGTGATAGGAAAACCCGTAGCAAGACTAATAAACTGCTCGTCAATTTGCAATTTAACATCGCCGACCTTGGCTCGACAACCATCAAAGGTTATGGTGAATTGCCTAGCAACACAGAGGTTAAAACCCTCGAATTTCTATATGAACGGGAGCCACCCATTATCCTCGAGGTCACTGCAGGCACTGTCGAACATCAACAGATCCTGGCTACCATTAGGTTCAACTCGGACGACAGGGGCCATGGTGCGAGCACATGGTAAGGGTTTGGGTTGAATTCCCCAATACACAGGAGCAAAGTCATTTGGGCTAACAGCTAAGAACGATCAAAGGGGAAGCATTAATGTGCGCATGCGAGGGTGGTGGAGTTATTCACCACCATGCATAATAGTAATGGAAAAGTACAACCAGCGAATTAATCCTCTATTCAATCAATCATAACACAACTCAAAACCATATTATTCGGCCAACCAAAGGATCAAACAGTGAGTGGTATGCCAATGCGCCATTTCAAACTATGAATATTCAATGTAAAATCAAACCCAAATGTTAACCACACGCCATTGCATAAATGTTTTAATCAAAAATTTTAAACCATTGTGTCAATCAAATTCATAAAATTGACAAGCCAAGAGCTATAAAAATTTTAGCATAAGGATCGCATTATATATAAAAAAAATAATAATTCATGACCTTTATGCAATTCATCGAATCAAGTATAAACCCATATGCTCAATGCCTCATAAGTTTAATAAAATCAAGTTACACAATCAAAGTAAGAACGTCCAAATAGGCATAGTTCGAAAATCCTTTTAGCCACATAATGATAAACCAAAGTTAAGTGCCATTCAAAATATCGATAAAAAGATCATGACAGTTCAAATAACGATGTAGGAGTTTTCACGCTTGCAGTCGTGAAATCTAAATGGAGACCAATTTTCAAGTGTCGCAAGAAATGAAAATATCGTCTATTTGCAAAATGCGATGACAATTTGAAGTTCGGAAGACATAGGTGTAGGCAGCTTATAGGACAATAGAAAAAATGAATTGGCTGCCAACAGTTTGATAGATTTTGTCCTAGTCTGAAAACTAGGGAACAACTAGAAGAAAGAAGACTTGATCTAAATAAATTTGATAGAGATAATGAAAGATATGTTATTCCTATGCATAGAAAGAATTTTTGGACTAATAAGTGGATGCATGAACCTAGAAAGAATTTTTGTAGATTGCAGGTCTAACACTGCGATCCCAATACATAGTACAGGAAAGGTTGGGGATCATTTAAGAGAAAGAGAGGATTGACACTATGTTATAACTGCATAAGATCGGGACATCTTGCTAATGAATTCCCTGGTGTAGGTCCTATTTGTCTTTGTTGTAAATCCTTTGATCATGAGGTTTTGTATTTCCCTAGAATGATTGCTAAAGTTGAAAAGATGAACCTGAGACAAGAAAACCATGAGGAAGGTCAAGAAACTAGGGATATGTTAGAAGACCAGAATGAATCAAAATCTATGTTATTATAGTTGAAAGAAACCCTAAATGATCACAGATACATTATTTTACCATATATCTTAAAAGAGAAGTAGTTCATAGAAACAATAATAGGAGACTTTGACATAGACTGTGTATTAGATGAGGAAACACATGTGAATCTTATGCCAGAAAGTACTTGGGAAAGTTTGGGAAAGCCTGTTATGATTCCCTCATTGGGAAATATATGATTGTTTAAAGGAAAGATGATAACCATGTGTGGAAGAGATACTAATGTACCTATTATTTCCCATGGAACATCGATCGAAGAAGAATTTGAATTCATTAATTTTGTTGAGAACAATGCCCCCTTTTCACTTTTGTTAGGAGAGACCTGGATTGAGAAAGATTAGATTCGAAGAAAAGAAGAGGAGGCAACCACAAAATAGAAAAAGAAATAATTAAGGGACTTCATGGCTAGGAGAATAGCGTACTTAATAGAAGAACAAGAGGACAAGTCGAAGCAACTGAGGACCAGTGACTTAGATGTCAAAGTTGAAAGAACACAAGAAGGCTTGAAGAACCTATCTATTTAGGAGAGAAGAACACCTACCGCAGAAGTAATAAGAGAAGAGATATTATAGTTGAAACCTTTGAGAGAACATCGGTAGTGCGAAGTTACTATGCTAAGAGAAGATAAGAATAAGAATGGAAAGAGGAACCCTGTGACTTAGATCACAGGGAAGAAGGACAGAAAGCTCAATAAGAAGAAGGCAAAAATAGAAAGATTGGAGGAAGTTCCAAAGGAGACTTTACAGAAGGCAGGCTTGCAGAACTTGAACCTCACTGGAATATTAGAACTGCACAGATTGGCACTTTGCCATGACAAATCTATATGACCGTTGGAGGCATCCTGACCATTAGAACGATGCTATAGAACGGCTAGAAATATATTTATTGAAGAAAATATCGCAGTGAGACCGTTGAGACCATGCCATAACAGATGGAATCGTATTGATTAAGGCATTTCGAATCGTTGGAGGAATCTATTACGATGTTGTTTATTTAATCAGTCGCATGTTGCACAGGGACCACTTTTGCAAAATGAGATATTTGAGCTAATAGAGACATGATTTCCTCCCACGCTGTGTTTTCTAAGACCTCGCCACCCATTCGATTACCTTGAGTGTCTGTTCACTTACTTGATCCCCATGATTACAAGTGTGAATGTCAGGCATCCTTAGCGCAGTAGAGAAATCGGTAGAAGATATCTTGATCGACCTCATGGTTGAGAGAGTCATGTCCATAGGAGTACAAGCCTCACCGACAGTAGGATTTCAATAATCCCCCTCGACTGGACATCGATATGGGACATATTGAACTACGATAGAGAAGAGAAGAAAGTACCACGATGATATGGCAAGTGCAAAGTAGATCCCATCGATCTTTCCCAACTACATTCCTCCCTTGGCTAAAGAGGTTAGTCCTGACAAAGTCCCAAGATATTTTGAGTACACACTCATCACTGCATACCTCCCGAAGGGGATACGTGTAGTAGGAGTGAAACTGGGATTGATCCCAGCTCTTAAGATAAGTGATTTTAACCTCGGAAATAGGAAGAATTATGCAATTATCATACCTCATCGTTACCTGACAAAAATGACTGGGAATAAGCCTAATATAGTTCCCCAGTCATGGATCAAGGATATCACAAGGTCAACTATATTAAATGTCATGAAGATCCCAAACTTCAGTAGACATCAGGAGTTTAACATGTGCGTTAAATTCCTTCTGTCATGCTTCCATGGAGGGTACCTATGGTTGGATAGGTGCATCAATATGTATCTGACACTGATACACTTGATTGTTGGACTAAGCATGCAAGGACCATACCCCCATAAACTCTACCCTAGGAAGACATTAGATTGGTTCTTGGCACAACAAATAAAAGAAGCATACAATGATGTGGAGAAAGGGAAGAAAGGCTACAAGGTAGCCTCCATCCAGGATGGTGTAGTGCACCTAGATTGTCAGCTGATAGTGAGAAAGCTCATCAGAAAGAACTGCCCTATGCAAGTAACAGGATTCATATTTGACCTTGAAGGAAAATGCGTTGAAGGGATGTAGATGAATTGGGTGAGCTATCTTGTCAATGAGTTGGAGAAGGACTGTAGCGAAGTGCAAGAAAAAGGTTATGAATTCCACTTTAGTTGGCTATTGATTATTATAGCATTTCTCCCTTGGGAGATTTCAGAGGGAGTGACATTCCCAAAAGTCGAGCCATCAGAACCACTGGTCACGAGGTTCACCACCTTGTTGTATTCAAGAAATATGGTGAAGCAGTGGTAATCAAATGCAGTGTTCCACACTTATTACTTACAAATCATGCGTTCCATTGAGTCATTCCCCCGAATGACTCCGAACACCTTGCATACTTACAAAACACTAGAGAAGTTTAGTGTAGACCGCCACTTTATCTACATCATTGTGCGCAAGGATGAAAGTAAAGGGGATATGAAGTCATATTATAAGTTGACCGAGGAAGACCTGGATGAGATCACTAAAGAATGGCCAGTTGAACTCCTTGTATCGGTTTGAGATGAAGAACTCTTTGACCTTGGCCTCATCGTAAGTCTTTTGGTTACCCAAACGGAGTATGATGGACCAAGCAACACTAATAAAAACAAGAAGAAAGAGGAAGTGAATGACATAGACAGTGAAGAGAAGAACAATGCATAAGAGTAAACTAATCCTAACTCACCTGCATGAGGAGGAGGTGATGAATTAAACTGAGAGGAGGAAGGGGAAGAAGACAAGAAAGAAAACGGTGAAGTAACACCACCGAAGGATCCCCTTATACAGGTAGATACATCAAATAAAAGGAAGGTTTCTTCGAAGAAACCCTCAACGTGGAAGAAATCCTTAGCCAACAAGCCTCAGTCATAAAATGTGCTCATAGTGTATGATGTTGACCTCATCATCGCAGTTGTAGAAGATGCTTCAAAGGGTATCTTGCAGTGACATGAAGAAAAGTAGGAAATGATGTATGAAATAATTGAGGTAGAGCTAAAGGGGGTAAAACAAACCATCTACTTGAGCTACACTGTGTCTAATGCGCCATTGTGATTAGAAGGTATAGAATTGGGGGATGAGCCCACCCAATTGCAAAGAATAGCAGATGCCACAAAGACCCAACTTCATCAAGTCTAGGAGGAAAAAGAATAGGCCATAGAGGCCTTGAATAAAGTAAAGGAGGAGGCCTTAGAGAAACTTCGGGTTGTGCAACAAGAGACAGATGACCTTTGGGTGAATTTTGAAGAAGACAGGGAGACAATCCAGAAAGAGAAAGACCAGTTGCTCACATAGTAGATTAGGATTAGAGAGGCAGTGAATATAGCACTTTTCTCTATGTCGGGCTTGACACAGATGGAAGAAGAGACAACTGAGAGCCAAGTTGGGAAGCTCGCTGAGGCTATTCAAAAGCTTCAAGCAAGAGTAGCAAAGATAGAACTTCAATAAGTTCCTAGAACTCCACAAGAATTACGAGATCAAAGGGAAGAAACTACTAGGAGCATAGTAGAAAGAATTAGGGCATTGGCTTCAGAATGCAAGGAACTCAACAACCAAACTGCGTAGACTTATGAGCACCGTGCAGAAGACCCAGAGCTGAGGAAATTGGAGGCACATCTCCAGGAGTTGAAGCAGTAGGATTCCACCATGCAAGCACAGCTCAAACTTCTTACAACAGTGGAGAAGATGAAGCAGTCGCAGTAGAAATGCACAATTCAACAGTAGGTCACTGGCATCCAGAGCATAGTTATGGAGGTGACACAGAGACTCCAACTGGTGTAGGATGAAGCCTACACAATTTTTTAAGAGATCAAGGGAAAAGGATCACAGTTGGAACAGGTGGTCACAACAGTGGAACAACACCTAGAAGGGCATGTCACCTGTAACACCCTGTTTCCCCCAGTTTGTAAAAATAACTATACTGGCCAAGAACTCTGGCAAACCCAAAAATGTGAATGTGAATAATATTATAAATATATATTGCAGGACTGATGAGAGGGGATATGCTGAAAAAGAGACCATGATGGTTGAAGAAAGGTGGTGGAAGGCACCTGGAAAGGTGGCGTTAACTTCCACTGAAACCAATATCGTATTTGGACTTCACTGGCCTGGAGAACCAAGAGCAACTCGTTGGCCCCGAATTAAATGACTCATCAGGATTGGTAGGTAAAGGGATCCTCATGAGTAATGAGGGATGGGGGTGAACCACCCATCCGTAGAGTCCTCAGACCTGACCACTGCGAGGAAAATCATGCCACATGCAACCTCGCCGAACAGAGAAAAGGCAGGAAGTGTGGGCGATCAAGGGCAGATGTGAGGGAAGGAAGAATGAGAACTCTGGAAAAATACAGAGTGAGTGATAGTGGAGAAGAAGGAGAGTAACCTTCATTCTTGGTCACTGGCAAACAAAGACACAGTTCCACAACATCGTGGTCTCAACTCGAGGGAGGCTAGTGGTAAATTCGTTGGGAGTCGTTGAGCCTACGATTGGGTGGAAACGAGCACCCCTCTCAGCAGTCACAATCACATTTGGTGTTATTTTCGATAAGTGTTTTACATCTCTCATCTTGAAATTTATATGCTGACATGTATGCTCACAGTCTGTGCAGTTTTATGAATGGTTTGAGTATAAGACTGCCTATGTAGTGTTTTGATTTAGAAATAGTGGTTGCACACTTATAATGGAAAGACTACGTATGGCTTATGTTTTATAAATCGCTATTTATACGCATATTGAATTAATTTAGACTTCAAGTCTGTTCTCAAGAAATATATACTCTTATCCGTCACAGGTAATACCCTGGATAGATCTCCCCATAGAGACACTCGTCTTAGAAATCTCACCAAGAACCTAGAAAAAGGATTTGAAGGCGCAAGTCTTAGTAACCCTGTACGAGGAAGAGTGATCCTCTTGAAATCCCGAAATAGCAGCGAAGGAATACCATGTTCGCTTTGCAAGAGTCGTCAAGGAGGCATTGGACGGTCCGAATTCTCTGTGGAGAATTCATGAAGTCATGAGAGCCGTCAGATCTTGCAGAGGAGCAGGGGAGTTATGGTAAGCCTATTTTTCAAGTTTTAAGTTTGGGAGAAATCGAACCGTAGGATCTGGGTCGACAAGGACCATTGGATCACTAGAAAAATCTCATTTTGTGGATTCACAAGTTAAAGGGTTAAAACCCTTGCCTCAAGATTCGCGAGGCTGTGAAAGGCGAAGTCTTGAAGGGGTGAAAGGGTTTGTGTGAGCCATTTATTGGTGAAGTGCATCGGAACATGGTATTTCGGGGTTTTGTGGGTTGAAGAACCGAAAGCTTAGCATCTAGATTCGCGTAGTCGCAAAATCCAAAACTCCAAAAAGGCAGGAAGTTTCGTTGTGGGACCCATGTTGACGACGTGTCAGAATTTCGGCATTTCGACATATCGACGGATAGGAGGTCAAGACTTTTGTCTTGAAAGTCTCGAAGGGCTAAAAGAATATAAGCCATTCATCTGTAGGAGGACACGTGTCGTGGAATCATCCATTTCAGATATTCGGGCACCAAGACTCACAAAGGCGAGCATCTTGACTTCGCGAGTAGCGAAGTCCCGAGGAAATATGAGTCGTTCATCTGAGAGAAGATGCGTGTCGCGAGATTTCCCATATAGGGGATTCAGACATCAAGAGTCATAAAGGGAAGTCTTTTGAATTCATGAGCGGCAAAGTCGGGAGAGGATCAGGACCGTCCATCTGGGGAGGACAGGTGGCAGAGATCAAGAAATCTCGTGAACTCGAAGGTTCGCAAGGTAAGAGCCCAAAGGTTGGGTGCTCCAAGTCGCAAGTGGAGAAATCACAAGGAGTGGAGATAGCCATTGGATCTAGAGAATGGAAGGACCATTGGATTAGGAACCCCATCACCTATCGTGCGTTCAGGGGTTTGGAGGTTGAAAGGAGTCATTTTCAACTTCACGAGTAGCGAAGTGCTGAGAGTCGGGCACAAGAGAACATGTGGCAGAAGTTTAAGGTGGGGCCCGCGTGATTGACAGGTGGACACGCGTTGCCTAGAGAAGGGAGTCAATGATCAGTTTACTTCTCACGTCTCGAGGATTCACGGGATAAGAGCATGAGAGCTCAACCCTTTGACTTACGAAGTCACAATTAGCGAGAACACGAGAGGGAAAATAAATATTGCTTCTCGGGGGTTCATGAAGGGAAGGTGCCAAGATTCGACTCTACAACTCGCGAAGTTGTGAGTTGCAAGAAGTGCGAAAGGAAGGTCAACCTTCACTGACTTTCAAGTCTCAAAGGATCGCACAAGGAAGGAATGAAAGTTCAACCTTTGAACTCACGAAACGGCGAGTAGTGAGAGGAGCTAACGTTAATCTTATCTGGTGGTCATGTGCGGAGGGCACTAATAGAGGAGAGCTATACCTGTTTCGTGATCTCAGGTATCACGAGATTGGAAAAGAAGAGTTGGGAGTTTTGACTCACGAACTCGCGAGATTGCGAGTTGCGGCAAGCGCCTTTGGGAATAGGCCTTGGTCATAGTGATGTGGTCGCTCAGAAAGGGTGGAGCTTGCACCTAGTGTTGCTTGCATAGGTATTCTTCCGAAAGGACCTGTGGATTGATTGGAAGGAGATTCCAGCTGGGAATCAAAAGAAGTTGTTTCAACTCATAAAAGAAACTAATCGATCCTTAATATCGGGAGGTTGCACAGAGACTCTATTGAGGCAGAGGTGGCATCTGAAGCCTGTTCTAAGCTCTATAGGTTCTCAGGGATCCTATCCCTTGAGAAAAGGTGAAAATTTTAGTACACCAGAGTGGGTATGTGACAAATTGGTATCAGAGCATGGTTACAACACTTGGCCTGCTTGGGCTCATGAACAAGTTTCACAGAAGCTCCATTCGAAACACTCTTAAAAAAAGGAGTAACCCCCTGTCTTAACTTCCCTAATTAAGAGACAAAGTTGAGAATGAAAAATCCCTATTGTGTGTGTGTACATGTGAAAATATGAATTATGCACTGGTTATAAATAAATATAAATATCAAACTAACAGCCAATGTTTTTCCTTTTGCACACAAGTGAAAGATCAACCACGGGAAATTATCAACACATAGTATGGCGACTCACCATGAAGTGGGAGAGGGCTCCCACAATATAGATGAAGAGTTTGATGAAATAAGGGTAGTAGGGACCCCTCCAGATCTAGCCGAGACTGTGAGGAGTCTCATGGTCGAATTACAAAGCTGCAAGGATGACAATGAAAGGATGATGAAAGAACAAGAAAAACAAACAGAAATTAGCGTAGTTTTACTGCAGAGTTTATTCAATCTACAAAGACAAATGCAGCATGAACCTGAAACTCAGAAACATGGTCATATCAGTGGTCACACTGAGAGGAGCACCTTGAAAAAGGTCTACCCCAGAGGTAAAGGACAAGCGTCGGATGATTCCTCTGAGAAGGAAGCTGGCGATTCGGAGGGCTCTTCTAACAGCAGAACTAGTTCCTATCCCCAAAGGAAATAGAAGAAGAAAAAGTCTTCCAAAGGTCATAAATTCAAGGAATTCAGAAAAACCAAACCACCCTCCTTCGACAGTGAAATAAAGAAGGGAGAGGAAGCAAAGGCCTGGCTACTTGGACTAAAGAAGTATTTCACAATCCATGACTTTTCAGAAAATTTGAAAGCCCAAGTGGCCACCTTCAACTTGAATGGAAAGGCTTCCATTTGGTGGGAAGACCTTAAGAATGTGAAAGGGGTTCGCGAACAAGACTTGTCTTGGGAACGGTTTGAGAAATACTTCCAAAAGAAGTATCTGTCGGAAAAAATATTTCGACGAAAAGACTAAAGAGTTTTATGAACTCGAACTGGGACAACTCACTATAGAAGAATATGTCAACAAATTCCTCAATTTGTTGAGGTATGTACCCTATATCAAGGCAGAAAAGGCAAAGGTGCAATACTTCATTAGTGGACTACCTAAGGATTATCGGAACATAATTGAATTTGATGAGCCAAAGACTCTAGAAGGCACTATTCGAAAGGCAACCTATTGTCATGAACAGTTTGGGCATCGAGAAGAACCTCGCGAAGGATGGAAACAGAAGAATAGTTCAAGATTTTAGAAAAGGGGAACTAAATCCATAGGATTTAAGAACTATAAGAAGAACCCAAGAATGAGCTTCCCAGTCCGAAGTATGCACCAACAGAATTTTCCCTCCTTGAGTGGAAATAAAACTTCTAGACCCATATCAATGAAGACTGATAACCCAAAGAGAGAACCTTTGAAATGATGGGGTTGCAGGGAAGAACATCTATTGAGATAATTTCCACACCGACAACAGAATAGTCGGAGGATTTATAACATCTAAGAAGCTACTACCGTCAATAATGTGGCCAAGAGTGAGCCAAAAATTTATGCAGCCTTGGATAATAACCAAGACGACCACCAAGCTTCAGTAGTGGAAATAGAAGGTATGATTTCCAACCATGTAGTGCATGTTTTAATTGACCCTAGTTCAAATTTGAGTTATATAGCCCCTAAATTTGTTGATAAGTGTAAACTACAACCACAAAAACATACCAAGCCATGGTTGGTACAGTTAGCCACTGGCACCAAAAGAAGGGTAGCAGAGGTTATACCAGCCTGCCAATTGATGTTGGGTAGATTCCCCACCCAAACAATCCTTAACTTATTACCCCTGGGATCGTATGATCTGTTGATTGGTATGGACTGGCTAGCCACCCATAAATACAGATTGGAATTTTACCACAAAACCTTAGAATGTGTAAGTAAAGAAGGGAAAAAGATAACCCTTCAAGGGATCCAAAAATCTGTTTCGGTGAGACAAATATCAGCTCTACAAATGAGAAAGTATTCCCGAAAGGGATGTCCCCTATATGCAATACAGGTGTTGAAAACAATCAAAGGTGACAAACCAAGCCTTGACGATCACTCTATCCTGAGATAATACAAAGATGTATTTCTGGAAGAGGTACCAGGCTTACCTCTGAGAAGGGACATAGATTTCTCGATAGAACTTGCACCGAGAGCGATGCCGGTGTCTAGGACACCCTACCAGATGAGCACACCCAAGTTAGTTGAACTCAAGTTGCAATTAAAAGAAATGATGGATAAGGGCTATATTCGGCCCACCGTGTCTCCATGGGGAGCACCAATCCTATTCATGAAAAGAAGGATGGTACCCTTAGACTATGTATATATTATAGGAAACTCAATAAGGTAACCATAAAGAACAATTACCCCTTGCCCAGGATCGATGACCTGTTCGATCAATTGGGGGGTGCGTCTATTTTCTCAAAGATTGATTTGAGGTCGGGATACCATAAAGTCCGAATCAAGGGTGAAGACATCCATAAAACTGCCTTCTAAATGAGATATGGTCACTATGAGTTTGTGGTGGTGCCATTTGGGTTGACCAATGCCCCTGCCACTTTTATGTGCTTGATGAACAATGTACTCAACAAATTCCTAGACAAATTTGTGCTTCTTTTTATTGACGATATATTAATTTAATCCAAGGATAGAAAAGAGCATGAAGAGCATCTTAGGCTTGTGCTGTAAGTGCTAAGACAACATCATCTCTATGCCAAATTCAGAAAATGTGAATTCTTCTAGAAGCAAATACATTACTTAGGCCATGTTCTCTCCGAAGAAGGAGTAGTGGTAGACCCTGACAAAATCAGGTCTATTATGGAATGGCTTACTCCAAAGGATGTTTCGAATGTCAGATCCTTTATGGGATTAGAAGGATACTATAGGAGATTTATAAAAGGATTCTCCAAGATTGGTTGTCTAATCAATGCCCTCCAGAAGAAGGGGACAAAATTATTGTGGACATAGAAGTGTGAAAAAAGATTTCAAACCCTGAAACATCTACTGACCCATGCACCCATGCTGAAGATCACCAATCCAGAAGCTGACTTCCTTGTGTGCATAGATGCCTGTAAGGAAGGGCTAGGAGGAGTCCTTATGTAGGAAGGAAGTGTGATCTACTATGAATCCCAAAAATTGAACGAGCATGAAGTCAACTATGTGACCCATGATCTAGAGCTGGCTGCCATAGTGCATGCCTTGAAAATATGGAGGCATTATCTCCTGGGGAGAAAATTTCTACTTATGACATATCACTGTGGATTGTGATATTTGTTTGATCAACCAAATCTTAATGCTAGATAAGCTAGGTGGATGGCCCTCCTTAGCGAGTTTGATTTCAAAATCATATACATTAAAGGAAAGGAAGATAGGGTGGCCGATACCCTTAGCAGAAGATGAAAACAATTCACCTGGCAGCGGTAATCACCTATGAGACAGATGTCAAGGAAAGAATTAGAAATGCACAAGAAATAGATCCCTTCATCCAGACTGTGACCATGTACCTACAGCGAGAACCCGCCGGAGTAAAATATGAAGGCTACTAGATGACCGAAGGAGGTCTGCTCACTTACAGAAGTAGATTTTATATCCCAGATTTTGACGACTTGAAGAGGTTCATACTGGATGAACTACATAAAAGACCCTACTCTGGTCATCCAGGATACCAAAAGATGATCACGGCCACCAAGAGACCATTCTATTGGCCTAGAATGAAGAAAGACATAGCCGAGTACTTAGCCAAATGCATAGAGTGCCAACAGGTTAAAGCATAACATCAACACCCAGCAGGATTATTGCAACCTTTACCAATCCCAGAATGGAAATGGGAAACCATCTCCATGGATTTCATCACTGGATTACCCACCTCAAACAAACAGAATGACTCCATTATGGTGGTGGTGGATAAATTGAGCAAGTTTTTTCACTTTATCCCCGTCAAATCCACTTGCAAAGAAATCGATATCACCCAGGTATTCATGAAGGAGATATTCAGACTGCATGGTATGCCGAAAGAGATTATGTCCGATAGAGACATGAAATTTACTTCTAACTTTTGGAAATCACTAATGGTTGGCTTAGAAACCAAATTTTTGTTTAGAACCACCTATCACACTCAAACCGACAGACAAACAAAATGAGTGAACCAAATACTTGAAGACATGCTAAGAATGCATGCAATGCATCAACCCAGGAAGTGGGAAGACTACCTGCCACTGGTAGAATTTGCCTACAACAACGGCTACCAAACATCCTTAAATATTAGTCCCTTTGAAGTTCTCTATGGTAGACTATGTAACACTCCAGTCAGCAGGAGTGATCTCATAAACATGATTTCCTTTGGACCCAACATGTTGAAAGAAATGGAACAGCAAGTGACTCAGATAAAAAAAAACTTGAAGGTCGCTTAGAACTGATAGAAAAGTTATGCTGAGCAAAAGAGAACTCCAAGAGAGTTCAAAGCAGGAGATCATGTATATCTTAGAGTTAGGCTGAGGAAAATTTCCCTGAAAATGGGATCTTGTGCCAAGTTAGCACCTCAGTATTGTGGACCCTTTGAGGTTCTATATAGAGTGGGACCTGTAGCCTATAGGATAGCACTTCCTCCCACAGTAAAATCACATAATGTTTTCCATGTCTCACTATTGAAGAAATATGTACATGATGCTAACCATATAATTGATTGGTATGTGATCCAGGTAGAACCAGAGGGAGAATTTCTACCAGAACCTCAATGCATACTAGACAGAAAGGAAACCTCACTCTAGAACCAAACCATTGCACAAGTCAAGGTGCAGTCGAGACATTTTCACCCAGATGAGGCTACATGGGAAATGGAGGATGCCATGAGGCAGGCATACCCAATTTTTTTTACTTCTATACATGCATGTCATGTTGATAGATAATAACATCGAGGATGATGTTCCTTTAAGGGGAAGGGAATTGTAACACCCTGTTTCCCCCAGTTTGTAAAAATAACTATACTGGCCAAACCCAAAAATGTGAATGTGAATAATATTATAAATATATATTGCAGGACTACTGAGAGGGGATATGCTAAAAAAGAGACCATGATGGCTAAAGAAAGGTGGTGGAAGGCACCTGGAAAGGTGGCGTTAACTTCCACCGAAACCAATACTGTATTTGGACTTCATTGACTCAGAGAACCAAGAGCGGCTCGCTGGCCCCAAATTAAATGACTCGTTAGGATTGGTAGGTAAAGGGATCCTCATGAGTAATGAGGGATGGGGGTGAACCGCCCATTCGTAGAGTCCTCAGACTTGACCACTGCGAGGAAACTCATGCCACAAGCAACCTCACCGAACAGAGAAAAGGCAAGAAGTGTGGGAGATCAAGGGCAGACACGAGGGAAGGAAGAATGAGAACTATGGAAAAATACAGAGTGAGTGATAGCGGAGAAGAAGGAGAGTAACCTTCGTTCTCGGTCACTGGAAAACATAGATGTAGTTTCGTAGCATCGTGGTCTCAGCTCAGGGGTGGCTAGTGGTAAATCCATTGGGAGTCACTGAGCCTACGGTTGGGTGGAAACAAGCACCCCTCTCAGCAGTCACAATCACATTTGGTGTTATTTCTGATAAGTTTTTTTACATCTTGCATCTTGAAATTTATATGCTGACATGTACGCTTACATTCTGTGCAGTTTTATGAATGGTTTGAGTATAAGATTTCTTGTGTAGTGTTTTGATTTAGAAATGGTGGTTGCACACTTATAATGGAAAGACTACGTATGGCTTATGTTTTATAAATCGCTATTTATACACATATTGAAATAATTCAGACTTCAAGTCTGTTCTCGGGAAATCTATACACTTATCCGTCATAGGTAATACCCTATATAGATCTCCCCATAGAGACACTCTTCTTAGAAATCTCACCAAGAACTTGGGAAAATGATTTGAATGTGCAAGTCTTAGTAACCCTGTATGAGGAAGAATGATCCTCTTGAAATCCTGAAATAGCAGTGAAGGAATACCGTGTTCACTTCGCAAGAGTCGTCAAGGAGGCATTGGACGGTCAAAATTCTCCATGGAAAATTTGCGAAGTCCCAAGAGCCGTCAGATCTTGCAGAGGAGAAGGGGAGTTATGATAAGCCTATTTTTCAAGTTTTAAGTTCGGGAGAAATCGGACCGTAGGATCTGGGTCGACAAGGACCGTTGGATCACTCTCGAAATATCATTTCATGGATTCGCAAGTTGAAGGGTTAAAACCTTTGCCTCAAGATTCACGAGGCCATGAAAGGCGAAGTCCCGAAGGGGCGAAAGGGTTTGTGTGAGCTAGTTATTGGTGAAGTGCATCGAAACTTGGTATTTCAGGGTTTCGTGGGTTGAAGAACCGAAATATTAGCATCAATATTCGCAAAGTTGCGAAGTCTGAAACTCCAAAAAGGTTGGAAGTTTTGTTGTGGGACCCACGTTGATGACGAGTCAAAATTTCTACATTTCGGCATATCAACAGATAGGAGGTCGAGACTTTTGTCTCGAAAGTCCTGAAGGGGTGAAAGAATCTGAGCCGTCCATCTTCAGGAGGGTGCGTGTCACGGAATCATCCTTTTCGGAGATTCAGGCACTAGGAATCATAGAGGCGAGCATCTTGACTTCATGAGTAGTGAAGTCCCGAGGAAATTTGAGTCATTCATCTAAGAGTGAACGCATGTCGCGAGATCACCCATATTGGGGATTCAGACATTGGGAGTCATAGAGGAAATTATTTTGACTTCGCGAGCGACAAAGTTGTGAGAGGATCAGGACCGTCCATATGGGGACAACAGGTGGCAAAGATCAAGGAATCTTGCGAACTTAGAGGTTCGCAAGGTAAGAGACCAAAGGTTGGGTGCTCCAAGTCATGAGTGGCGAAGTCGCGAGGAGTGGAGATAGTTGTTGGATCCAGAGAACGAAAGGACTGTTGGATCAGGAACCTCATCGCCTATCACGCGTTCGGGGGTTCGGAGGTTGATAGGAGTCATTTTCGACTTCACGAATAGCAAAGTGTCGAGAGATAGGCACAAGAGAACATGTGGTAGAACTTTAAGGTGGGGCCCGCATGATTGACATGTGGACACATGCCACCTGGAGAAGGGAGTCAATGCTCTGTTGACTTCTCACGTCTCAGGCATTCACGGGATAAGAGCATGAGAGCTCAACCCTTTGACTTGTGAAGTCACGAGTAGCGAGAATGCGAGAGGGAAAATAAATATCGCTTCTCAAGGGTTCATGAAGGGAAGGTGCCAAGATTCGACACTACAACTCGCAGATTGGTGAGTTGCGAGAAGTGCAAAAGGAAGGTCAACCTTCACTGACTTTCAAGTCTTGGAGGATCGCATAAGGAAGGAATGAAAGTTCAACCTTTGAACTCACGAAATGGAAAGTAGCGAGAGGAGATAGCATTAATCTTAGCCGGTGGTCATGTGTGGAGGGCGCTGACAGAGGAGAGCTATACCCATTTCACGATCTCGGGTATCTCAATATTGCAAAAGAAGAGTCGGGAGTTTCGACTCGCAAACTCGCGAGATTGTGAGTTGCGAAAAGCACCTTCGGGAATAGGCCTTGGTCATAGCGTTGTGGTTGCTCGGAGAGGGTGGAGATCATGCCTAGTGCTGCTCACATAGGTAGTCTTCTGAAAGGACCTTTGGATCGATTGGAAGGATATTCCAGCTGGGAATCAAAAGAAGTCGTTTCGGCTCATAAAATAAATTGATCGATCCTTAAGATCGGGAAGTTGCACAGATACTCTATCGAGGCAAAGGTGGCATCTGTAGCCTGTGATAAGCTCTGTAGGTTCTTATGGATTCTATCCCTCAAGAAAAGGCAAAACATTTATCATGCCAGAGTGGGTAAGTGACATCACCGAACGAGTTATTCAGGAGTTTGCTGAGTAGGAGGCTCTAGTGAAGAAACAAATCGAGGTAGCTCGAGGGCTTCGAAGCAGTGTTTCCCATATCAGAGTGACTTGGGATGAGTCACAGGTGAGTGTTGGGGGGTTGTTGGCCCTTGAACAGGTTTGGAGGAAACGCTCTTCATGTTTGACCACTTTTGGGACTTCAATAGGCTGGTCAAAGACGGAGCACCCAGGCGAAGTGGATATCGTGGGATCTTGCCCTTTTTGCTGGATTTTTAGGTTTTAGGTTTTATGTAACTGGTATGGGATGTCATCCCATGCATTTATCCATGCTTAGGCCCCTTTTTGTAATGTATAAATAAGTATCTAGGTGATGTAAGAAAAGGTCGGTGTGCTAAGTGCTAGTGTTGGCTATGTGCAAAGAAGTGTAAGAGTAGTTCAATCTGTGTGATTGTAGTCATGATCGGCTTTGTGCAAGAACCTGTGAAGGTTGCTAAGTGAGAATATTTTCGAATGCTTTGTACATATTGTATGCGATACTTGCAGAGCTAAGTGAAAGTGGTTGTAGTGGGCTTTGGGCCTTGATATAATTCGAGGAAGGAGGATATGACGAGGTGCGCGCAAATCTCATGTCCTTTGCAGAGTTTGATCTGTGGCTTGGTGCATGTAAGAATATTGGAAGAAGCTAATAAATAAGAAGAAGAGTTGGTGGGCATAGCCCCACACTGGGGTGAACCACCTATATCCTGTTTTATTGTGATTTGTGTAGTATTATTCATGGTGTTTATGATTATGTATGCTTAGTGCATTGTTCTTAATGGATGATAGATAGATCTATGAATTCTTAGTTCTTTATGATGTGAATGAATGTTAGATCTGAAATTATATTAAGTGCTTATAAGTGTTTGATCTGTTTATCACAACATTGTTATGTATTTAGGGTTAATCTGCGATGTGAATAAGAATCATAACTGAATGCATATTATTGTCTAAGAGTTCTGTTGAAGTGTGTAATCATAGATCTGTGTCGCAGCTAGGTTGTAGACACTTGAGTCCTACACCCCCCCTGCCTCTACCTCGTGTGAGACTTCATCTTCTTTGCAGGTGTTGCCAAAAGGGTCGGCAGTTAGGGTTTGGTTGGTGCATTGTTGAAGCGTTGAACCCTGGGTCTACCCCTATGCCAATAGGATGTTACTAGTACATAGTTACGCCTTTTGGATTGAATAATCCACCAGTAGTATTATCTAGAATGATTGTAGAAACATTTAAAGATTTTATTCATAAGTTCCTGGAAGCATACTTAGATGACTATAAAATGTTCATTTTGCTGAAAGACCATGCTGAAACTCTACGCTTAATGTTGGACAGATGTAGGAAATTTCAAATATCTTTAAACATAAAGAAGTGAATTTTTTATTCTTGGTTTGGTATTTTGTTGGGCCATGTAGTATGTAAATAAGGAGTGTTGGTTGATCTTATGAATATTGCAGTAATTTTTTTTTTCCACCACCTATTTTAGTGCGATAGTTACAAGCAATATTGGGTCATATAGGAAGTTCAATAGGGGATATGTGTAGATCATAGCTTCATTGGAAAAGTTGTTTAAGAAGGAAGTAAAATTTCAATGGAAGGAGGAATGCTAGAAAAGTTTTTATATGTTGAAGAAAAAGTTAGTTATCGCCTTGATTTTGATATTTCCATATTGGAAGAAGAAGTTCCATGTTCACATGGATGCGTCAAATGAAACATTAGGTGTCATTCTAGCACATCCATAGTAAG
>ML795954.1:129531-184000 GCA_009831015.1 Picea engelmannii
ACCCTAAGATGGTGGAAGCCCCTGCTTCACCCCCTGCACCCATAAACTCTGTAATCAGACTAAGACAACTTAAGAAACCTAAAAACACAGTTGACCTCTAGTTTTAGTTATTCTCATGAGGAAACCAGATGACAAACCAGCAATTGGAAAACACTGGCAGCTCAATTTTGCAAGGACTTCTCATTCACAAGTAAGTAACTTGAACTTGAACTAGATCTGCAAAAGATTCAAGAACTTCTGTTTACAACCAATAGCAATAAGAGATCAAACTTTATAGTGTGTCCCAAGCATACCCAAGAACGTTAGAATAAATGCCACTTACCCTCGACTGGAAATCCTATAGAATGCTATCAGATTGGCAAACATTCAGAAATCCTAGATGAATTAGAAGAACTAAGAAACCTAGCCGTCAAAGAGAAAGAGGGGAACAGGGAAATCCAAAATACCATACCTATCCAGACTGATAGTTCCTATAATCACCCATTAAAATTGAAGAGACTCAACATAGGGACCAAAGAGAAACCCAATATAGCCTTGGTGGGAGATTACTAGGATGAACAAGCTAGTCAAGGAATAAAGAGTTTACTACGAGAATATGAGGATTTGTTCCCAAAGACTTTTTCAAAATTAAAGGGAATTAAGGGAGTCATGGGAGAGATGAATATTGAGTTTAAACTAGGATCCATGCCTGTTAGACATAGACCATACCATCTTAACCCCATGATAAAAGAGAAAGTTAAGAAGGAGATTGACAAGATGTTAGAAGCAGGTCTCATTTTTTCGGTAGAAGAAGATGAGTGGGTCAGCCCGATAGTCATCCAAAGAAAGAAAGACACAGAGGATATTAGAGTCTCTGTAGACTATAGGAGTCTCAATGCCGCCTATGTGCACGACCATTTCCCAACACCTTTTACCGATGAAGTACTCAAATAGGTTGCGAGGAAGGAAGCATACCCATTTACAGACGGATTTTCAGGATACCATCAAGTCAGGATCACCAATGAAGAAAAAAGAAAGACCACTTTAATTACTGAAAGGGGATATTTTTCATACAACGTGATGCCATTTGGTTTAAAGAACGCCCCTGCAGTTTTCTTCAGGATTAAGATAACAACCTTTAGAGAGTTCATTCACAAATTTATAGAATTCTATATGGATGATTGGAAAATATATAACATGCTCAAGGAACATGTAGCACTGCTAAGGATAATGTTTGACAGATGCAGAGAATTGCAAATCTCATTAAATCTCAAAAATGTATCTTTTGTGTACCACATGGTAATCTATTGGGCCACATAGTTTTCTGAGAAGGAGTATTGGTAGACCCAACAAAAGTTGCGGTCATTGCAATTATTATTCCACCTACGAATGATAAACAACTGCACTCCACACTAGGACATATAGGCTACTATCACAAGTCCATTCAAAGATACACCAACATTACTGCACCTCTGGAAAACCTCCTGAAAAAGGATGAAATGTTCCAATGGAATCTCGAATGTGATAAATCATTTGAGACACTTAAGGAGAAGCTCATTACAAAACCAATTATGATATTCCTGAACTGGGATAAGGAATTTCACGTTCATGTATATGCTTCAGGAATTACTTTAGGAGCTATCTTAATGCAACCTGGATATGGAGCTATGGATAACCCCATCTACTTTGCAAGTCATAAACTATCGCAAGCAGAGTGAAACTATACAATGATAGAAAGGGAAGGACTAGCAATGATTTATGCTTTACATAAATTTAGACATTGTCTTCTAGGTTCCCATTTCAAATTCTTTACTGACCATTCTGCATTAAAATACATAGTTAACAAACCTGTGCTGGAAGGGAGAATTTGTAGATGGATGCTGCTATTTCAAGAATTTTCCTTCCAATTTATCATCAAGCCAGGATGATGCAACGTCGAACCTGATCATCTATCTAGACTGGAGTCAGTAGAAAGTGCCGAAGCAGTGGATGACCAGCTCTCAGACGCATATTTGTTCAGGATTGAGGCCATACCAGAATATCTAAAGGACATAGCAATCTTTTTCAGTACAGGAGCTTGTCCTAAAACGTATTCCGCAACCCAGAAACACCATATGGTAGTTCGAGCAGAAAATTACCAATTGATCATAGGATAGTTGTATAAACTAGGACTAGACAACATTCTCAGATGATGTGTCTTAGATCATGAAAGGCAAGATATACTCTAGGAATGCCATAATGGATTTGCGCAAACCGAGAGGACTGGGATGACAGATTTCCAATGGTACTATGGGCCTACAAGACAACCACAAAGAAAATCCACAGATACACACAATTCCATCTAGTTTATGGAAGAGAGGTAGTGGATCGTGTAGATTTCATCACTCCAAGTCTATATATTTCCCAAGCCACACATATGACAGAAGAAGAATCAGTGGCATAGAGATTTGCAGAGCTCCAAGAGCTCGAAGAAACTAGATTTCTAGCAGAATTCCATCAGTTGGTTGAAAAGGCGAGACAAAATTATTAGCATGATCAACACATTAAGACCAAGGTATTTACACAATGGGACAAGGTATTACTCTACGACAATCGATACCAGAAGCATCCTGGCAAGCTGCGTATGCATTGGTTGGGACCTTACATAGTTGCGGAGATCTGACCTTCAAGAGCAGTCAGACTTGTGCAAATCTATGGTGTGCTATGACCTAGATGGGTGAATGGTGATCACCTAAAGCCCTACCTATCTCAAAACTGAGAAAGAATGATAGTTGCTCCAATTCGATGGGGACTGTACAATAGTTATATTTTAGTTTTGTTTTCTTTGAAATGTTGTAAAATTGGTTAATAATGTCTATGTGCATAGTGTCGTGCCATAACACATAGTTCATTTTCTTTTTTTAAGTGTTGGTTTCTACATAATGGACGACTCAGTAGTACAATACCTAAAGCATGAAAAAGTCCATTAATGATAGTCATTAAAGGTGGTGGAGACAACCTTTGTCATTGTAGGCACCACAAATCCCAATCCAATCTGAATTATAGGCCACACAAACTGATTCTAGTCACAACCTTTATTGCCATTCTGGTTCCCCGACTGACGTTGTTAAGCCATAAAGTCTCATTGTGCCAATATTCCATCGAATTTCATGCAAAGACACCCACTCGTCAAAAAGAAAGGTCTCAATTCAACAATGTCCCTATTCCACTCAAATAAGTAAATGCCAAGATCGACCAATAGGATTCCTTGATTAAACCGTCCCATCGGACAACTCACACCGAGGTGTGTCTATATGGTCATGATGACAAGCAGTTACTCCTAAAATTTCCTAGTTAAACTAGGTACAAGGCTCTCAGAACTCTATCAAGAATGTATTGTTTCCAAAAACGAGCATAGACATTTCCAAATCCAACAATGTGAACCAATTGGGACCACTATAAAAGTTGCAGATGTAACCCTAGTTCTTACCTCCCACAGAAGCACGAATGTTGAGAGACACATCAAGCTGAAGCACCATGATGAAAGAAGTAGTACCAAATGAGCCCTATGACCCCCAGGTCAATATCATGGGTGACCTCAAAGGGAAGGTAGAACACGTTAAGATACTCTACCTTGACCTCACAGACTCAGCCTTGTTCTCACAGATGTACACATACGTCTTTTAGGAGATAGCTCTGGATGGAACTAGAGACATGAAATTTGTACCAAGAAAAGAGTTCATCAACTTATTTAACTCCATCATCATGAAATTGAGAGACTTACTAGTCTTTGGTACAATAGCTGAGATTGGGTGCTGCACGAAATTCCTGATAAGCAGAGTGCTTGATAGAAGTCTATGGTTGGATAACTGGTATCCAATCCATACAGAATATATCCATCAACTCACGGGACTATCCTCCCAAGGAGAGGATGTGTCGAAGGGATTTTAGGGTCTCAGAAAGCATGGGAAAAATAAAGGCAAGCCCAGCCTATACGAGAAGTTTTACACAAAGAGAGGAGGACACACAACAATCATTGAACCAATACTACCCAAAAATAGTCTAGGTTGGTTTTTACATCATAGCCAACAAGGTTATGAGGTCTTACTATAAGGGAGAATGCACCCTAGATGTGCTATTAGTTGTTGAGTTTTGCGCACAGGGAGTAGTGTTCAATTGGTGTAGTTTCCTGCTGTAGGAACTACTAGTAGCTTGTGAGGAAGCACAGGATAAGGGAGGAACCTTCACCTATGGATACCTACTTATGGCATTCATAATGCTCAAATGGAAGCTACCTGTGGGTAGACAACCAAAAATACCAGAAAAAGGGCGCATGGTAAAGATGTTTGAGCCATGGCAGTCCAGACCAGACTTGGAGAACACAACACTCAACAATGCAACCTTCTCCAAATGGTATAATTCTATGATAGATGCAACTTAGAGGTTGTGCATCCCACAGGAGATCCTCAATTGCAACATGAGGAATATTGCCTTCAGCATGAACCGACACAACACATTCGTCTGGCTAAGACATGCAAGCCAGGAAAATTTCCACACATGGATGCTACCATTCTATTTGGATGAGGGATCTTTTGATAAGTAATTCATGTCATGGCCAGGAGTTAAACATGACCCGTGCAAATCAGGGATGCATTAGATTCTGTCTGTGGAGTTTCTCAAGAAAAAAGACAAGGAAATAGGAGAGGGACCGAGTTCAGGCCCCACGCATAAGAAGCCATATGCTCTGACACACACATACTCAGAGGAGGAATAAGAGATACCACAGCTGGAGCGGAGGAAAATACCACCCCCCGACAACTACTGGATGATGTTGTGTTGTCAAGTACGCAGGTTAACCAGATCCTGCATGTTGTTCTTGGTACCAAACTAGTGGTGAAGAGGCCCATAATTGGGGTGTCATCAAAAAAACCATTGAACTCACAACCCCTTGCATATGTTACTCCCCGGACTTGCGCCATTATCAAAGCCACCACTATCATTGACATTCAATATGACCTGGACCCTGAAACACTTCCGTTCACATTTATCATTGAACACCCTCCACCACCACTCCAATTGCCAAACCTCATCACGACCAGTCCACATCAGACAATAACCTCAGAACTAATCCAACTCAACCACCCAAAGACAAAGGAATGATGAACCCCACAAATAACCAGAGAACCACCCAAGCCAAGACTAGAAATTCCCAATCCTGACCCCAAAGCATTAGAGCAGTGCACAATGTTGGATGTTCCAAATATGAACACCCAGAAACAACAACTTGAGTATTCCACATAGGAAGAAGATGCCCGTAACAGAGAGGAGAAAGAACCTAACAACGACCAACAAATAACCTGACCAACCAAAGGTGAGTGTGCCCAAGAGATCACAACAAGGATGATGTTAGGGGCTAAATTTCGCTCATGGGCTAATTTTCCATGTTTTTTCCCAAAAAGATTCGTTATTCTAAAAATAATTCGCCCAAATTCTATAGGATAAAATTATTCTACCTTAAAAATCACCAAAACATTATACAAACTATATAGAATCCTTAGAAATTTGAATATTTTTACAAAAATATCGCCAAACATTTATAGTTGGCATATGAAGGATTACTAAGATTCGCCAAGGTTTCTACATTTTAAAATAAATTTCCATCCTTAAAATCATCCCTGGATCACAGTGCATGATGGAGAAGAACCGAAATATACAAAGATACCATATGCGCACAATGATCCAGAATCAACAACGGAGCAGGATACGATAGCCATACGAGTTCAAATGGAACAAGTTCTTCAGAACCCCCAACAATGTGCAGAATTGATGCAACTTTGCATAGACAGAACAAAGGTTCTGACTCTTTACCAGCAGAGCTAAGGTTGAGAATCGCACGAGTCCCACCAATGAAGGAAGAGTTAGAAAATCACTCTGACCGTTCAATAGGCAGTGGAATCCCACTATAGTGGCAAGTACCCATCGATGCAACTGCTTCATCCACCGACCTAGTACAGTGGCCAGCACCACACTTATTTGTCCTAATCAGGGCATCCATGGACTAGTTGGAGTAGAGGCTCCAGGAGGCCGATAGATCCACCAAGATCAAAAGAAAGAATAATTCATGGAGCACACATGCATAATGTAGGAAGCACATGACAGGTTCCAAGTCCAACGCAAATTGGAAACATTACATGCAAAACTTGTAAAAGCTTGGTCGAAGATTCAGAAGGTCGCACCTAAACAACCCGAAGCCAGTGACGTAAGTGACCCAGAGCAACAGATAGAGATTTTACAGTAAGCATGGATGCAACATGTCAATCACACGGATCAGCTCCATGTGAAGCTACAACAGGTCTAGCAGGAAGCGTAACACCAGCCTCAGTAGTTGCAGGAACAAATGTAGAAGATAATATTGCAAGGAAACAATGTCAGAGCAACACTACACAAGCACAGAACGGACTACACCAAAATTTTTAGAGAAGTTAGAGACTATATGGGAATCATCACTTGATGAAATCAGGTTTTAGAGGAGGTCTGAACAAATATCCAGGTGTTGAATGAAGAAATTGCAGTCACAATGGACCCTATGGAGAAAAAACAGAAGTTCGACCAAATTCAGTAGGCTGACAATGAACTAAATACACTCTATGAGACACAGTCCATAGCCAAGAAAGAGCTACACAATTTTTGAATGGAAATTTAGACCACCTATATGAAAATGCATCAATTCGACGCAACAACTGATTCTGAGTGGAAATCATTGGTTGCAGCCAAGCCAAAGAAGTACAAAAAAGAGACAACACAACAGTTCCTTGCAGAAGCATCACTCCTCACCTGAAAATGGTAGGACAAAGTTGAAAGAATTCAAGGAGTAAAGCACAGAGCCTTAGATTTGGTACCAGAATTGGGCCCTTCGCTTAAGGAGGTAAAGGAAGAAAAGGCACAAACAAAATATCCCAAAATAGAAGAAAAGATGGACAAGGGAAAACAACAGTTTCTCCTAGTGAATGTGAAAGAACCAAGCATGTGACTCAAGGATGAGTCAAGGATTGTGGTTAGAGCCTGTTGGGCCCTTCATTTTTGGGAAAGAACTGCACAAGTTTTTACTAAAAATGAGTCGTGCAAACTTCATCAGAGGCTGGGAGAAAGAGTAATAGAAAGTAGTTGCGGAAGTTAGTGCAATGCTAGCTAAGAAACAAATGGTTGCAACAGAATAAGAAAGCGTGCAAGCCAAGAAGGAAGACACAACCCAACTATATATAGGGTTGAATATAATTGTAAAATGGTTTGTTAGGTTTGGTTGGGTTATGTTGATCATAGTCACCCAAGTTCTAGGATTAGTCGTTGATACTTGTTGTAAAGTTGAGAGAAGACAAGAAAGAGTCTATAATATGCCCTTTTGTGTGAGTTTGAATCTGTAATAGAGAAAGATCTCAAGGGTAATATGAAGAAGGATCAAATTTTAAAATATTTTGTGTCTTTGTATGTTTACTTATGAATTACAACATTTCTTTATGGCTTATGAGTTATATTTGATGGTTCTATGTTTAATTGCTACTCACAATGTAAGTAGGTTCAATTCTTGCATTTAAATGGTTCAGATATGTTAATGACTCTTGCACAAGAATAATAATGAGTCCCAAATGCTCTATGGATCCTCTTTAGTCTTATTCCTACCCTTCCCTATCTATCTGTCTCAACAATTCTTTGGGTGAGACTTCTTCTCTTCGGAGGAGACGAAAATTCTAGCGCTCTAGAATACATGGTACCTTTTGTTGGTAACTTGAGAAGGACCTTGGTTTGATCAAATCCATGCCAACAAAGGTCACTATGCAAGAAAAATGACGACTCAAAATATCTTACACACATAACTATGGTGACCCACCCTTCATCAGGATGAGAAGGAATTTTTTTAGACCTGTGATGTCTTTCAGAGAGTTGGGAATCCTTCCAAAACAAATGATATGTTGTTAGTACCACAATTCACATTACAATATTTTGATAAATGGGCAGTCAATTTTGTTGGACCGATCAATCCAGTAGTGAAAAGGTCATGAGAGAGATACATAATTGCTGTGACATATTACTTGATTAGATGGGCTAAAGAAAAACATGTAAAATATTGCAGCACAGAGAATGTTCTGCAAATTATGTTTGAGAATGTGGTTATAAGGTTTGGATGTCCGAGAATCCTTACAAGTGATCAAGGAACTAATTTTTTGAATAATATGACTGCGTTGATGGAGGAATTCCAGGTTCATAACCATAAAATTACATGTTACCATCCTCATGCAAATGGAAAAGTGGAAGCATTCAACAAGATCCTAGAGGATGCATTGAATAAGGTATGTATTGTAAGTCGAGATGACCGAGACTTCAAGATTCCAATAGTACTATGGGAATATAGGACAAAAAGTAAGAAGTTGACAGGAAATACACCATTCATATTAGTGTATAGCCAAGAAATAGTCATGCTTATGGAATTCATTGTGCCAATTCTGTGCATTTCCACATTGACATAGCTTACTGATCCAGGAGGACCCATAAATGTTCAAAAATCAAATTTCTGCAATGCTCATAAAATATGCACCATTGCGAAGAGCTAGTTTCTAGATTTCCAATAGCACAAAAAAGGCCTCAATCCAACTTTGTATGAGAAATTTATGGCAATATGAAGTTTTTCTTCATAAAAAAAAAAACTCAACAGGTCAAAGGGACACGTGGAATTCTTCGAATATGACATGTGGCATGCTCAAGATTGGATGTGGAAGGTTGAAGGAATGACATGTGGCAGTGTGACATGTCAACATTTGTTAGGTGACTACGTGGATGAGTTGGTTGTACGGTCCAACTAGATAACACCAAGTGGCCCAATCCAGTGGTGCAACATGGAACCCTGGATTAGGCCAAATAGACCATAGGTTCAAAAGTTGTTCTATTTATCCTTTACCAGAATCGAACTCGAGACCTCTTGGAACAACCAACCTCCACAATCGATGCTTACTATTTGAGATACGATGCTACTTGTTATATAACATAGCATGTTTATATTATAAACTGGATATTTCAGAGATCCAATGCCTAAAAGAGAACTGAGGAGGGTCGACCTCGCGACCTCCTCGGGAACCCAAATCTTAACGAATATGTACTAGCCGGAAGGAAGGAGGGAATGGAATGTAAATCTTACCCCACGACATTGGTTATATGGTTGATGTGGTTCATATTATGAGGTGGGGCATGATCAGTGGAGGTCGAACTCTCGACCTCACTGACCAAGGAACATATTATATGCCAAATATTATGTATCAACCAAATATATATCCACATGTTAAAATAACATACCAAACCATATATTATATAGTATAAAATCCCTAAAATTGCATGCTCCATATATATTTGCAACAGGTGGGTCGAAAACCATATGATATGTTTTTTTTAAACCATATTTCAAATACTTCAACCCATATTTTATGAAGATTTCATGCCAAAAGGAGTGGGTTTGTTGGGATTTGATCCCACAACTCTGTCTATATTATTGAAAAGGTTTTTCCATTGAGCGACAGACCTGAGATGCAAAATTGATAAGATTTTTTGCAGAAGAAGGCTATTCCATCATGTTGTAAACTTTTATAAGTGGCCTTTTTATCCCTTTTGAGAGTGGATTTTGGTGAGGAAAGTGTGGATCTGTTCATGGAGGCCATGTACAAAAAATTAGAGATATTTTGTAGAAGATTGAAAAAATTTCTTTGATGTAATGAGAATTTGGAGAAATAAATAAAGCAGTCACCACTAGAAGAGGGACCCGAAGACATAGCCATCATTGGGTGAACTCCGTTAACAAAGTTGTCTCTCTCTATTTATTTTTTGTTGTTGTTCTTTGGCTCATATTTTCTTTAGATTTATAAGTTTATGTATCACATTCTTTTCTATCCAATTCATTTAAATACATAAACTCAACTTGATTTAATACTTGTCAGTAAAATGTACTCACATTCAGTTCAAGTTTTTGGTATAAGAGCACTTGGTTTTTGAAGGTTTGATAGATGCAAGTTGTTGAATGCTCATGAGATCCAAGCTTCGACGAGGAGAAGGATCACTTGAAGAATTAAATCCTAATATTGAACAATAATTTTGAAGGAAACAATTGGTAGATGAAGAAGGTCTTTCTGCATTAGAAAGAGTATTTAAAAAATAATTATTTACCATGACCGAGATGGTCGAAGAAATGTTTCAATATTTTCAAGAAAGGAAGAAACATGAGGAAGGTGGTTCATATTCAAAAATTAAAAATGAAGGTGGAGGAGACCCTCCTAAACCTCCTACATCTCCATCATATTCTTCTTCCATTTCAAGTTCGATATCTACTAATACTTCTACTTCTACAAGGAAACATTCGCATTCTAATAAACATAAGCATGATATGCCATTGTTAAATCTTGATGTAAGATTTGAATTACGAACTTATGATGTTGAATTAAATGCTGAGAAACTAGATAATTAGGTTAGAAATAAATAATTATATTGCATGATACAAAATATCTTTGATGATGAAACGATTATCCAACTTGCTAATCTCAAACTGAGAGGTACAACTCTCGTATGGTGGGAAAGCAAAACCAAAGAGGATCTTAGGAAAAGTGGTAAAATACTCTCTTACTGGAATGATTTTGTAGCTACTTTAAGAAATTTATTCTGTCATTTATCTTACATGCAAAAAGCTATGATATCTTGGAAAAATTTTAGGCAATTAAATGGTCAAAGTGTTGAAAGTTACACATAGGAATTTCGAAAAAGGGCATTGTTGTTGGACAATCCACTGGATACACTAGAAACATTACTCAAGTACATAGGTGGTTTACATAGATATTTGAAGAATATAATTCTCATGTTTAATCCTACGAGTTTAGATGAAGTTTGTGTTCAAGCTACACATCTTGAATCTAGAGGGAAGAATTTAATTCATGATTTTATAAAACCATCTAAATCTACTGAAAAAAAAATCTAAAGGAAAAGGAAAGGAAAAGGGAAAAGGAAATAATTTTTCTACTATAAAGAAGGATAAACCCACATGCACTCATTGTAATAAATAAGGTCATGATGAGGAACATTGATTGATCATTCATATAGAATTGAAGCCAAAGAAGTTTGGGAACAAAGGGAATCCAAATACTGTTGCAACAATACAAACAGACTTGGGATCAGATTCAAGGGACAAAACAAAGATCACAACTACAAGTATCAAAGGTATAAATTATGAAGCTAGTACAAGTTATTCTATTGAACCCATTGAATTTAATGATTAAGTTGATTAGATAAAGAGAATTGATTTATTTCACATAAGAGTCATTTCCAAGCATACAAAAATAAATACTTTGTTTGATAGTGGTTCTCAAGTTAACTTAATTTCTGAAGAAATTGTTAAGAAATTGGGACTAACAAATAAACCTCACAAGAAGCCATATCCATTGGGATGGATTCATGATAAAAATAAGTTGCAAGTGACTAGGCGGTTAATCTCAGATTTTCTATCACTTCACAATTTATTGTTGAGGTTCAATTAGATGTAGTGTCTCTTGAAATTTGTGCTATTGTACTTTGGAGTCCATATCTATTTGATAGGAACGTTGTATTCTATCGTGAGGATAATAATTATTAGTTAACTAAAGATGGAAAGGAATACATTGTGAGAGCTCATCAGAAGAAATTTAATCTATCTCTTATCAACATAGGGAAAATAAAGAGAATTGTAAATGCAATTAAGATGTGCTTATTAATGATTGTAAAATCTAAGGATGTTGATAAATACGATGATTTCAATGATTGTGATGAAAATAATAAAAATGAATTAATTATAATGGTTTCTGACTATGATTATATATTTCAAGAACTTGAAGGGTTACCTCCCAAAAGACAGGTTGACCATGAGATTGAATTGTAGTAGGATTCTCCTCTTCCTAACATTGGAATGTACAGGTTATAAGTTTTGGAAAATGTAGAGATCAAAAAGCAGATTCAAAAGTTGCTTGATCAAGGGGTCATATGACCAAGTACTTATCCATGTGGCTCACATATTATCTTGGTGCCAAAGAAATATGGAACATGGAGGATGTGTATCAACTTTCGATCCTTGAACAAAATCACGGTGAAAAATCGTTACCCTCTTCCTCTCATTGATGATTTGTTAAATAAATTAAAGAATGTGGTTTTTTTCACTAAGTCAGAATTAATAAGTGGTTATCATTAGATTAGGATTGTTGAAAGTGATATTTGGAAAATTGTATTTAAAAAAAAACAAGGATTGTTTGAATGGTTAGTAATGCCTTTTGGGCTAACTAATGCTCCTTCTACTTTCATGTGGGTAATGAACTATGTGTTTTGACCATTCATTGATGATTTGGTAATAGTCTACTTAGATGATATTTTTATTTTCAGTAGAACTTGGGAAGATCACGTCAAGCATGTTAGACATGTACTTGATGTATTGCAAAGGGACAAACTCTATGTACAATTTTCAAAGTGTGAATTTGACAAAACCTATTTAGTTTATTTGGGATATATTGTAGGGCTAGTGAATTGAAGATAGATCCCTCTAAAGTTGAATTCATTGTAAATTGTCCTAATCCCAAATATGCAATAGAAATGAGAATCTTATTGGGGGAAACTCAATCTTGGAGAAAGTTTTTTGCTAACTTCTCTTTAATTGTAGCTCCTCTACATGCATTGAAAAGTGTGAAAAGGGTCTTACAGTGGGGAGGCATCCATCAAAAATCCCTCAACACATTGAAATAAAGGATTAGTATAGCACCAGTTTTAGCATTTCCAAATCTCCAACAGTCATTCAAAATTGAAACTGATGCAAGTGAGTATGCCATAGGGGCAGTGTTGATGCAACCCAGAAATCCTATTTGCTATCATTCTGAGACCTTATCTAAAGTAGTAATTAACTATCCAACATATGATAAAGAACTATATTCTCTATTTCAAAGTGTAAAAAAGTGGAAACACTACTTTATGGATAAATAAATGATCACACACACATATCATCAACCATTACAATATCTACAATCACAAATTAATCTACAACAATCAATGAATTTTAGATGGATGGGTTTCTTACAACAATTTAACTTGGTCATTATATATAAAAAGGGGGTACATAATAAGGTTGTTGACATGTTATCAAGGCTATCAATCAATGCATATACAATCCTTAAACACAATTCAATCAATCATGAAAGTTACATTGAACAATATACTAAGGATGCAGATTTCAAAGATATGTATGAAACTTTAATACATGGTAAAAAAGTAGAAGAATTGAACTATCATCTACAAGAAAAAATTATATATCATCTTGGAAAATTATGCATTCCACAAAGTGAAATAATTCATGTAATTAGAGAGGCACACACTTCTCTTATTGCTGGTCATTTTGGAGTAGGAAAGACAGTAGCACAATTACACAAATTTTGTTATTGGCCTCAAATGTATAAGAAAATATATAAATATGTAAAGGGATGTACTATGTGTGCTATCAATAATCCAAGTGAAATTAAATTGGGTTTGTATACTCCACTTCCTATTCCTTCTCATCCATGGGAAAGTGTGTCTATGGATTTTGTGGGGGGATTGCCTATGTCTAGAAAAGGTCATGATTACATGTATGTAGTTTTGGATAGGTTCAACAAAATGTGTATCTTGATGCCTTGTAATAAGAATTTCATAGTTGAGCACACAACACATATGTTCTTTCAAAATGTATGGGTTCATTTTGGGTAACCTACATCTATTATACTTGATCGAGATTCTTGATTTATGGGGAAATTTTGGTCAATCTTATGGGAAATGATGGACACCAAGTTAAAGAAGACAATTACATTTCATCCACAAACTGATGGTCAAACAAATATGGTGAACATGATAGTAGTGCATCTACTTTTATGGTGTTGCAACAAGCATCCTAAGCTTTGGGATGAGCATCTTCTTTATTTACAACATGCCTAAAATCGTGCCAAGCATTCTTCTACACAAATATCTCCATTTGAAACCTATTTGGGTTATTTAACAAAATATTCTTTGGATTTTGTCTTTACCAAAGACATAGAAGTGGATGGAAAAAATGATGTGGATAGGGCTACAAAGTCCATTGAACGAATCCAATTGATACATCAAGCAGTATAGGAAAATTTGGATAAGATCCAAGCCAAGTACAAGGTGAGGCATCATAAGCATCAAGTTGATCATCATTTCCAAGTGGGATATAAATTATGGATATAAATAAACAAAGAAAGGTTTCAAGGTGAAGGTAAAAATATTAAACCAATCAGGTATGGCCCATTTAAAATTTTGGATAAGATTGGTTCAAATTATTTATGGTTAGATTTGTCGCCTTATATGCAAATATATTCTATTGTGAATATTGAAAACTTGAGATTTTATGGTCCTCCTATGATCATGGATCGAGAGGATAGAATTCAAGTTCCATCCATAGAAGATTTTTCTCCTGAATATTTGAATGAATTGCAGGAAAACACTATTCTTGACAGGAGAGTTCAAACTTCCTGTAGGGTGATGTGGAATATCTTCGAGTGGGACTGAGAGGAACAAATACAAGCAAATAACAACGGGTCAAGATTGAAAAATTGAGGGGGTTGTACCCTCACTTATTTACTAAGTAATACCATACTTTTGGTGGTCCAAAAGATTATAGTGGGGAGGAATGATCCAGGAGGATCTAGAAATGATAAACAATTAAAGTTCTCCAATTCTCATGAAATTTGCACCATTGCGAAGATCTTGTACACTAGCTTTCCAACAATGCAAAAATTCCCTCAATACAAGTTCGTATGAGAAAGTTATGGCCATATGAAGTTTGGATTCATCAGGAAAAAAGTCAACATGTCAAAGTAACACATTGCATGCTCAGAAGATGACACGTGCCAGGCTCAGGATTGGACGTGGAAGGTTGAGGGAATGACACGTGGTAGTGGTAGAGAATGACATATGGTAGTGTGATAGATCAATATTTGGTAGGATACTATCTGGATGAGTTCACTATATGGTCCAACCAGATAGCACCAAGTGGCACAATCCAGTGGTGCCATGTTGCACCCTCGATTAGGCTAAATAGATCGCGGGTTCAAAAGTTGTTCTATTTATCCTCTACAGAAATCAAACTTGGGACCACCTGGAACAACCGACCTCCACAAATGATTCTTACCAGTTGAGCGATGATGTTAATTTTTATATGACATGAAAATTTTATATTATAAACTAGATGTTTGGGAGATCCTGCACCTAAAAGGGTGCCAAGGAGGTTCAAACTTATGACCTCCTCAGGTGCCCAAATATTAATTAAGATGTGTTATCTGGAAGGGCAGAGGGTGTGGCCTGTAAATCCCACCCCATGAAACTGGTTATATGGTTGATGTGTTTCTTATTATGAGGTGGTGCCCAGTCTGCGATGGTCTGTTGGGCTCTAAAGATGTCCTAAAATATAACCTCTATGCATCAGCCGAAGGTAGGTGTTGGCAAAATCATTTTACTTGTTGCCTGTGTAGTTTCTTACCTTCCACTTTGAATACCTCATCCTCCAGAAATGAAATACCTGCAAAGGGAACAACAATCATAACAAAATGAACGACAGTTGTTCCATTCAAATGAATGACACTACCTACAAAGGGAACAACAATCATAACAAGGGAACGATAGTCATTATGTTGGGCCAAACTAATGTTGTATTAATTGAGTTGTAATACTTGCCCAACTATTTAATTTTTGAATCCGAGGTTCGTAGAATTATGAAGCACATGAAAATTATATGTAGGATTGAAGCTAATTTAACCTAATCTAATGGTAAATCTACAAATAAAATTGAATCATTAACCTAATGCAAGAAGTTGAAACACATGACTGAAATGAAATTAATCTAGGAATGGAAAATTGCATCAAAGGAAAAACAACATGTGAAGAGCAACAAGATGACGCATGTGAGATCACACTAACAATAAAGAAATCTGAAATTACATTACAAGAATCAAATGACAAATCATGAAACAATAATAAAAACATGAATCAAACTAATAATCCCTTTCTCCAATATTACAAAACCCAAACTCTACATACTAAGATTAATTCCAAACTTCTACTCGAATCCTGGTGACTACTCCCTCATGAAGAGAGAGAGCACTCTCTTTTATACATGAGAGATTTGAAAAGAAGATAATCATATTATAATTACAGATCCACTTTTCTCTCAACCAATTTCCCCTTATTACAAAATATAATCCCTTCAAATCCTCACATATATCATTCATATATCTTGGATAAGATATGCCAACCAAATCTCCATGATTTTCTCCTTGGAATAGGCTTGAATTATCTCCTCAAATATTGAAATGGTGGAGGAAGTATTCGATAAGTATTTTTGAATTAATCCTTCACATATTCCTACATATTACAAAGCTCACACGTTTTTGAGATATATATGAAAACATGTCGATTTTCTAATATTTAATCACAAATTCCTTTTTAATACTAAAATGAATAAAGTGGAAAATAATAAGGTGAAACCCAAATATATTTATGAGAATGATATCATGAAAGGTTAATGGGGTGATGAAATGTGAAGAATGATGAAGGGAAAGGTGGATGAAAATATGACATTTATGAGTCCCAACGGGGTCGAACACTTGACCTAACCGACCAAGGCACATATTGTATGCCAAATATTATGTATCAACCAAAGCATGATCCTCATGTTAAATTAACGTGCAAAAACATATAGTATATGGTCTAAAATCCATAAAATTGTGTACTCCATATATATTTGCAACAGGTGGGTCGTAAACCATATGATATGTTTTTTTTTAACCACATTTCAAATATTTCAACCCATATTTTATGCAGATTTCATGCCAAAAGGAGTGGGTTTGTTGGGATTTGATTCGACAACTATGTTTATATTATTCAAAAGGTTTTTCCATTGAGAGAGATACCTGAGATGTAGAATTTCTAATATTATTTGTAGAAGAAGGCTATTATATCCTATTGTAAACTTTTGTAAGTGGCCTTTTTAGCCCTTTTGAGAGTGGATTTTAACGAGGAAAGTGTGGATATGTTCATGGAGTCGTGTACAATAGATCAAAGATATTTTGAATCATATTGAAAGTATTTGATTGGCATAATGAGAATTTGGAGAAAGAAATAAAGTGGTCGCCACTGGAAGTGGGACCCAGAGACGTACCCATCATTGGGGGAACTTCGTTAACAAATTTATCTCTATATATTTCTTTTTTGTTGTTGTTCTTTTGCTCATATTTTCCGCAGATTTATAAGTTTATGTATCAAATTATTTTCGATCCAATGCATTTAAATACATAAACTCAAATTTATTTAAAACTTGTCAGTAAAACCTACTCACATTCATATCTGTTATAACCCTAATTTGCACCATACATGCTTACCTAGCATCAGGCCATCTCAGATCCCTTCTTTGCCAAAGCACTGCTGAACAACTCTTTAAAAAACCTCTTTTATAAGGGTCCACGCGCCCTACTCCATTATTGCATGCATGTACACACTAGCTAACCTAAAACAGCCCGTGTGTACCTACAAAAGCATGGAAAAATGAAAGTTGTCGTCGAAACACACAACTTTGGGTGAGTTAATTGAATCTTCCGGCCATGCATGGCCTAGGGTTCGTCCAAATACCTATCTTCTTCTAGCCTATAAAATAAGGGTTAGGGGTCCTATTTGGAGGAGGAGAATAATAGTAAAGAAGCTCTACCCAATTGCACATTCCCATTGTCCTAGCCCTTTATCCATCCTTGTGTAAAGAGAGATACAAAGCAAAGAAGTTGGAGGACATTTGAAGAGGAGCCCAGGATCAGGTTCGCAAAGCAGTGGCCGGTCTTGATATTGTAAGTTGATTCATTAAAGTTAATAATAAAGAAAATCTTTTCTCGTCCCACTATATGAGTTCTTCATAGTTTAGTGAATATATGTTTGAATCTCTAACCTATTAATCTGTAGAAAAAATGCATGTAGAGTTTGTTGCTTGTTTTGTACACAGTTCAATCTTGGGAGGATAGCTGCTAGCAAGTGATCAAGCGTGAAGAAGGATCAACATTGAACATTCAAAACAAGGTATGTTCGTTTTACCATGTATTTGCTTAAAATAAATGGGGATTAAGTCTAGGACGAAGGTAGACAGTAAGATTCTTTCAGTCTTATATGCATGCATAATATAACCATAAATGCTAGTCCGTAGGGGGATTTCCCACCACAACAGAAATGGTGACCATACTAGGGATAGTCTCTAGGGTTCCTGGGAATATTTTTGGGTATTTTTAAAAAGACTGGTTTTCTTTCCTGTTTTTTGAAGTTTCTGCAAAGTCTGAGCTAACAGAGATTCTGGTCTTCCATACCAGTCATCTATGTTCTTTGATTGACTGTGTTTTTTCGAGACCCATAGAGGTACACAGGGCATGTATCAGGTCTGCATGTGTGTACCCACACCCTACTTTCTTACAACCTGCGTGTAAATGCTAGCTGAAGAAGTAACGGTAGCGTGTATGATTCCAGAAAATTTTTGAGGCAGTCATCCTCTTCCCTGTCAGAATCAAACATTCTCAGGGGTTTTATGGAACTCTTTCTAGTCTTGGTTGTTTGCAGTCTACAACTTAGGGTTCATCTCATATTGGTTTGTTTCACGAATTTTTCCTTACATTGTTTTTCTTTTTTTTGTTAAAGAAAGTGTCTAAGCCTTCAAGAGATCCTGGTTCTCATTATCAGTGGTCTCTTCCTGGTTTGGATTTTCTGTTTTTATTTGTTTCATAGTTTTAGAGATACACATGGCCTGTATAAGGCCAACATGCATGTACACGCCCTCTGGCTCTACACAGCTCGCGTACACATTCTTGTTGTTGAATGGTCAATAGTGTGCTTGTGAAGGATAGTTTTTGTTGAGGGTGAGGCAGTCATATTTTCCCTTGAAAAGAGTTATACCTCTCGAGTTTTTGAATCTCTGTCCTAGCATTCAGTAGCTTTGGTTTGATCTCAGCCATAGCTTTCTTTTTTCATTTAAAAGTTTTTCATCAAATTTTTCTTTAGGGTTTTTAGACAAGTGTGAGAGTCATTTTTAAGTTGCTAGTGTGTGATTTCTTGAAGTGATTCTTTGCAATCTGTGATTAGGCCAAAAGTTTTTCTTGGTTTTTGACTTATTGATATTTTTCCTTTTTTCTTTGTAACCATTCAAATAAAATAAAAAAACTTTCATTTCTTTGTTTGGTTGAAAAGTGTTGTTTTGCATTAGTAACCAGGGAAAGGTCTTTGCTTTCATAAGTTATTGATAGTTTTCTTAGATCATAAGTAGCTCATAGTCGAGTGAAATCCTTATTTAAGTTTTCTAATTCAAAATATCTTAGAAAATTAAAAAAAAAATTGAAAAGTTGTTGAAAATTTGCGTTAAGTGAAGGTTTTTGTTTCCAGCTTTCTGTTCATTTTTAATTTCATCTTTCAAACATCACTAGTTTCACTTTCATATCCCTTGACATAAGACAAGCGATACAATTAACGCTAAATATAAAATTCATTAGACTTTTATGTTTGTAGGGTTAACCAACTAGTTTAGGATTAGGGCCTTGGATTAGGTTGGAGAGGAAACTCTTCAAGGCCATTAAAAGAAAACATTGGAGTCTGAGTTAGGGAGTGTCTAAGTCTAGTATAGTGAAAGTTATCCGGGATCCCCCTCTAACATAGGGGATAAACATGAGGTCGCATGTGGAACAGTAGTGGAGATAACCCCTCCAAAGTTGGACCAATCGTAGTGGACAACACATAGAGGGCTTGTCTTGGGATTTCGTCGATTGCATTTTCCATGGAGCTTTGTGGGTCTCGAATCTGTTCGAGGTCCTTAGTTGTCTTCTAAACCACCTACTCTCGATACCCTTAACATGTTTCAGGCTCGATACCCTACTCATTGTGGTCTACCCGACTTTCGATTGTACCCTCCTGGTGACTGCTCAGGCGCTGGCAACCTAGTTGCCTATCATTTAAAGGGACATACACAGATGACTATGGGGGTACACCATGGTACCTAGGATAGACATCGGGCCATTATTTGTAGAGTATACCCAGAGGATGATTTTGTGTTCGAGTTGCACTTGCACCGGTAAGTTTCTCTAGTGTTGGTTGTTGTAACTATTCTTCCAATTAATTTAGTGTTTGCCTGCCTTATCTTATAGGGACTTTTTAGTGTGTGTTGTTTTTGAAGAACTAGAATTCCCTAGAGTGTCTTTGATCTTCTCACAAAGTGGAGGATCATGATATCTACCGGTCATGAAGGCTTATTGGCTTACTGCCAGTTACAATGGAGCCACCCCCGCCACCACTAAGGCAAAAGCTAGACCAAAAAGGGTCTTTTGAAGCGACCGGGTCACAAGAAATTGTGCCTGGCCAACATCCAGAGGAATCGACTATCTTAGACCGTGGAGTGAAAACTCTTGGTCTAGTTGAAACCCCAACCACTGATATTTTGGCACCCACCATCGTACTGATTCATCCTTACGAGTGTCAGACAGTGTCACATGCAGCAATGGAAACAAATGTTGTTACTCCTTCTGGGAATTCTTCAATTCCCACTATGGTTGTCACCACAGGAGAGTTTCCACCTCCTAACCCACCATCACCGGTCTGAGCCACCATGGTATTGACCTCCTCTACATCGCACAGTGGTATGATCCTGTCTTTGGCGGCAGCCACAACCCCTTTCACACCAAGTGCGATAGGCCCTCTATTCTCATACGAGATGCCTAGTTCCAATACAAGTCCTGTACTTTCCTACTCCACTTCACAGACTTTAGGAATGGGGGCAGGGAGCTTTAACGCTCCTCTACAAGGACACATGGGGGGCACTCCTACTCCTTTTAATTCTTTTCCTTATGGGGGAGGTCATATACCTCCTTCTCCCATTCACTCGGTGGCACGCATCAGCAATCCGTTAGGCCACCTACACACCATAGTTTACTTGGAGAGGGGAGTCAAGGACCACATTCACATAATATCCCGGTAGGTTCGACACCATTTTCTTTGTTTGGCGCATTTGGTAACAACGCCTTCTTGTCAACTAATTTCCCAACTAGGGGAAGCCTTGGTTACGGACAACCTATTCCTATGTAGGGTGTTATTCCTACATAAGGGGCACACCCAGGAACTTCTTCTGCATCAGAGACTTGGAATTCTTGGCAGGGATCTGTTCCCTTGTCAGGAATGTCGATCTGGGGTAATTCTTTTCACAATCAATGGAACCCTGGACACAACACTATTCCTATACCCATGGGACCAACATGGGGAAATCCTTCCCAAAATCCTTCGAATGTAATGCATGCCCAAACATCTATGTCCTATTTTGGAAATCATTCAATGATGTCTCCTCACACGCAAAATCCATACACTGGCCATGGCCATGGTTTTTACCAGAACCCAAGCCAGCAGCCGAACCTTTCCTAGCAACCTGGTGCCAGTCAAACTCTAGGCCCCTTTTTCCCAGGTTATCACCAACAACCCAAACTACCCTTCCTGGAAACCTTGCATTTGCCAGACTTGACAAGGTTGTTGAATGACCCTATCTGCCATGATCCACATTGGCCTTCTATGCCGACAAAGTTGCCTTTGGGCATCCCAAATTTTGAAGCCAAGCCTAATGAAGATTCAGGATATCATGTGACTACCTTCCATCTTTAGTTCTCATCTAACTCGTTGAAAGATGACTCCGTACACTTGTGATTATTTCAATGTACTCTCATTAGGAGTGTTGCGAAATGGTACATTGAGCTCGATTGCTCAAGATACTCTTCCTTTGGTGAACTAACGATGGATTTTCTAAACCATTTCCAGTTACCTATGAGATACGATCTTGGAACTGAATTGCTGGCCAATTTATCGCAAACAAAAGCAGATTATATCTCTGATCACATCTGAGAATGGAGATGTCAAAAGAGTTTAATTAAGGTACGAATCCCACCCGCATTCTTGCTCGAGTGGTTCCTTAAGTATTTGGTCCCATATTTGTCTAAAGACGTCGCAACATTGGGAGTATTTTCTGAAGAAAACGCCATCATGAGAGCTCAACAACTTGAGCTAATCTATTCTCAGTTTGATTTATTATATGAGATCTTGCGAGATGTGCCACACTCAATACTTGATAACACCAGATATAGAGTTGGACCACATGTCGATGGTATTGTTGGTTCAACACAAACAAATCCCACTGAGAAATTGATGAATCAGTTGCAGTAGTTGTCTATACAACACATAGTGGCCAGCCAAACTACTACTTTGGCTGGTCCCCCTACCAAAAAGTCGGATGTACACATAGTGCAATCGACTAATCCAAAGGCCACCCAGTAGCCCGAAGGAAAGAAAAAACAATGAAAGAAGGGTAAGGGGGATAAAAAAACTACCGATAATGCTGGCGAGGACAACACTGAGAAATGGAAGGCGAGGTATCCATGCAATTTATGCGCAAAAGACCACCCGACCCATCTATTTCCTCATCTTGCAGAATCCCAAAAGTTTGTGATGCAGCAACAACCTACTGTGTTAACCAATCCATTTCAACATGGGAAAAATCTAACCCAAGCATCTGCAAGCATGGAAGGGGGAAGCCAAGGACCCTCTCCATCTTCAAACAACCCCACATCCACGAATGTATATATGGTGAAGAGTAATTCTTTTATATCAACTAGAGTGCATGACTATAGTAAACCAAGCACTTCTAAGAATCACAAAGAAGCCAAACTCCCATATCTTCCTCTATAGATTGAGAATACGTTGGGCGAAACAATGACATGCATCCCCAAAGGCGCGTTCAAAAAATCTTCTCACAACCCAAATGAAAGGGCCTCCCAAAACTATTCTGTGGTGGAATATTTATCACAAACCCCTTGTGCGATGTCCACTTTGGAGGTCCTCCAAAGCTTTCCTTCCCAGAGGAAATCCTTGTTAACCTCTTTAGGATATACTGAGACTTGTAATCTAGGTACAATCATGCTGGATACAACTGACCTAAAACCTTGTCTGCCTTACCACAAAGAATTTCAGATAGTAGTGGCTTATCCCACAAAAAATTTTACTTAGAATATCTTCTACACGGTGGTTGATGAGGGAGCCTCAACATGCATTATGTCGTTGGCATGTTGGAAGGCCGTTGGCCAACCCGTTTTGTCTCCGTCACCTACTCTCCTCACTACTTTCGATGGTCATTTGTTCTGACCTCATGGCATCATTCCCTCTTTCCCCATCCATTTAGGAGGGAAGATCGTGTGTATCAAGGTAGAGGTAGTCAATGCTCCCCTTGACTATAACCTCTTGTTAGGAAGGAGTTGGACTTATGCTATGCAAGTTGTGGTTGCTACAGTTTTCTGGGTCTTGTTGTTCCCACATGAGGGCCAGATAGTGACCATTGATCAATTGTCTTTCTCCAGACCCGACCCTTCATTGGGGGCATCCACGGTCCCAATGATTGACAATCCTCAACCAGGTGTAGTCAACATAGGGGTTGGTTTGTGCCCATCTTTGATGGGTACCTTCAATTACCTACCCCCTCAAGGCGATATCAAGTTTATATCCAATCACCATAAGGTTGAGATTTTTCAAGTTTCGTCATTCCGCATGACTTACTTCGACAATCCGTGGATACTTCCTTCCCCATCAGTCTCGATGGATGGGACAAATCACCCAAGCATGTCCATGCCCTTTTCCACAATTGAAGTAGCATACTCTTTCATCCAACAAACTTCAACGAACTCTGATCCAACTCCTGCACAAGAGTTCGATCCACTTCTAGAGCCTATTTGGGCTCAAGATTCTCTTGCTAACACCAATTCATTAGACATAGTCTTTCCCTCTGATGAAGCTATAATTGAGGAAATGACTAGTCCAGACAATCCCTGGGAAGATCTTCATCACAGATCATACTTCCTCCCAGAGTTAAGAAGAATCGAAGCTGGAGAATTCACCTTGACTATGATGGGAGATAGGTCTTGTCCTATTAATCTTTTAGCTACACATGAGGTTTATGCTGAGGGTAATATGGAAACTATCCCTGAAACCTTACTGATCAATATCTCCCAAAACCCTGGAGTCATGGAGAATATTTTCGTCAGAGCTGACTACTCCCCCGGAGAGATTCAAATCTACACAGATCTTTTTAAAGAATTCCGTGATGTTTTTGCCTGGTCTTACGAGGAAATTCTAGGCATCGATCCAAAAATATTTGAACATGAAATCACAACTTATCTAGATGCCAAGCCTTTCCGGCAGAATCTTAGTCCAATTAACCCCAAGAAAGCAGCAGCCATTAAGGTTGAGGTTGAGAAACTGCTAAAAGTCAGTTTTATCTATCCTATCCATTTGACTCAATGGGTGTCAAACCCTATGTCAGTCAATAAAAAACAAGGCACCATTCGTGTATGTATAGACTTCCGTGATTTGAACAAGGCCTATCCCAAAGATAATTTTCCCACACCATTCATCGACCAAATAACTGATGAATGTGCGGGTTGCGAGGCCTTCTCTTTCATGGACGGTTTTTTGGGATATAATTAAATACAAATCAAACCCGAAGGCCAACACAAAACGTCATTCATTTGTTCATGGGGTACATTTGCGTATCATAAGATGCCTTTTGGTCTCAAAAATGCTGGAGCCACCTTTCAGTGGGCTATGTCTTTTGCTTTCCATGACCTCAAGCATATAGTCGAGGCCTATTTAGATGATTTATCATCTCAATCTCACAAGAGAACGGATCATCCCACACACCTCTGACTTATCTTTGAGCATTGTCGCTACTTCCGGATTCACTTGAATCCAAACAAGTGCATATTTTGCATAACATCAAGACGTTTGTTAGGATTCATAGTGTCAACAACAGGGATCATGGTCGATCCTCTCAAAGTTGAGGCAATAATTCAGTTGCCCCCCCCATGCACAATCCTTCAAATTTAGAGTCTACAGGGCAAGGCGAATTTTTTAAGATGCTTCATCACTAACTATGTCGAGATCACTAAGGGATTTATGTGATTACTTAAGAAAGATGTTCCTTTTTATTGGGATGATGTTGCTCAATGCTCTTTCACCGCATTGAAACATGCACTCACAACTGCCCCTCTACTCCAGCCACCTAACTATAACAAGGATTTCTTATTATATCTAGCTACAACAGAGTTAACCATTGGCATGGTATTAGTTTAGGAGGATGACTTGTTTTCAGAATATGTTATCTATTACCTAAGCCAAGGCCTTGTAGGACCGGAACTCAATTATTCTCATATTGAAAAAATTGCGTTGGCAGCAGTCCATACTGTTCAACAGTTCCGTCATTATGTTATGTTTCGCAAGACCACTGTCATTGCTGTCATGAATCCATTTCAGTACATGTTGACATGACGAGTAATAGGCGGAAAGATTAGTAGATGGATAGTCATCCTCCAAGAGTTTGACTTAGATTTCGTTTTAGCAAAATCCAAAAAGTCATTGGTCTTCGCAGAACTTATTTCGGAACTTCCGGTTGAGTTAGGTGATCTTGTGCCTGAAGATTTGCCTATCAGAGGAGATATGTTTTTGATCACCTCTTCGAATCCCTGGTACAGAGATATACTTATCTATCTCCAGACTTTGAAGTGCCCTACCTCTGCTTCTCGCGATGAGTGTCGATGCATATTCCATCAGGCTAAGAATTATCTCATACTCGATGATACATTGTATCAAAGAGGTGTAGACTGCATCCTGGGATGATGTGTCACTCATGACAAAGCAGTTATTATGCTTAATGATTTCCATACCGGAGCCTATGGTGGTCATTTGTCTGGGTTGGAAACAAACCAAAATATTCTACGAGCAAGTTACTTTTGGCGAACACTTATCAAATATTGTATCGAATTGGTCAAGAAGTGCCACCTATGCCAAATCTTCTCTCGAAAGATGAGGGCACATCCAGCTCCCTTGTTTCCTGTTATCATAGTTGGTCCCTTCACCAAGTAGGGGATTGATTACACTACATGAAACCCCCCTTTAGCAAGGGGGAACTTCTATATCATCGTAGCTGTATACTACTTCACGAAGTGGGTTGAAGTTATGCCAACATTTAAAGATGATGGAGAGACTGCAACTCTCTTTTTATTCAACCAGATAATAGCAAGGTTCAACATCCCAAGGGAGATTGTCACTCACCATGGAAGTCACTTTCAAAACCAGATGATGACTGACTTAACATCAAAACTTGGGTTATGGCAGGAACATTCGTCACCCTACTACGCCCAACCAAATGGTCAGGTGGAAGGTGTGAATAAAACTCTTAAGACCATTCTACAACGAACAATCAACTCAACCAAGTCAAATTGGCATTTGATGTTATACTCGGCATTATGGGCTTACCAAAACTTTGTTAAGACTACAACTAGTTTCTCACCTTTCCAACTCGTTTACGGGCTGGAGGCAGTCTTGCCTATCGAATGTCAGATCCCATCTCTAAAGTTGGAAGTACAATTATTTCCAGACACTTCTCCACTTGAAGAACAGTTAGTATACTTTGAGAAGCCTCGTAATGCAGCCCTGGCCAATGAGGCTCACAAACATAAGGTAAAGTGTCAGTCTGATAGGTCCATTCATCCTCAAATTTTCTCTGAAGGCGACCTTGTCCTGGTCTATGACCAAGATAAGGACCCCCATGGGGGAAGGAAAATTCAAACCCATGTGGTTTGGAACTTTCATCATAAAAGAGGTTTTAAAAAAGGGAGCTTATTGTCTGGTTGACTTTGAAGGGAATGTTTTGGCGGAGCCTAGAAATGGTCTCTACCTCAAGAAGTGTTACTCATCGGCAAGTCACTGTGGGTAACTTTTTGTAACATATGTATAGTCTTTGTACTATTACTTTCTAGTTTCTTTTAGTGTTATGGATGTGTCGTTGATGTTATATTTCATCATTGTGGAAAATGTCAAGTGATTCTAAGGTGTTCGTTGGGTATGAAAATGGTGCTAGCTGGCACACTCGGAGGCTTGCCTCCACAGCTTGGGTAATCATTACACCTCAAGGCCAGTTATTATATTTCGGAGGTATATGCTTAGGTGACACCACAAACAATGTCACCGAGTATAGTGCAGTTATTGAGTTTCTTCGTGACGCTTTGTCATTTGGTATCTCTCATCTCTGGGTCTATCTCGATGCTCAGCTAGTTGTGTCTCATTTAAATAGAGTATATCAGGTTCATGATCCAACTTTACACCGACGATTCCTTAGGGTACGTCTCTTAGAACGAAAATTTGATTATATTACATATTTTCATATTCCTAGGAGGTTAAACCAAGCTACAGATACTCTAGCTAATCAAATTTTAGATTAGCATCTTGCACACATATGAAATAACATTCACATAAACATGTAAATACATTTTTTTGCACACATGATCCATAAGACACAAAAGACATAAAAACCATATATAATATTATAAAGTAACCAGAGTACACAAATGGACGCGAGCACCTAAAAAATATGATCAATAACAAGTCACGGGGATTATGCCCTCAAAAATATATATACAAGTAGTTCTCATGGCATGTAAAAATGTCTAGCTAAGGTCAAGGCCTATGGGCCTTGTTATACTGATCCACAATGTTGGCTAAACACCAAAACAACTGGACCCACGTCCATGGTGCCCCCACTACATGAGGCCACATAGATGGTGGTAGGTCCTCAATATCTGCCATAGGGACCATGCGAGTGAGCATAGTAAAGTTCCGCTCGACTCATCTCAATATCCTCTCAGCTTCCCCGACTGGAATATCTCCTGCTACTGTTGGTCCCCATGCGGTGGCGGGAGCGGCCCCTGGCCGAGGGAGATGCATGTTCCTCGCATATTCATTTGGTCTCACTGGTCCCACATCTGCACACAATGAGAACATATCCATCAAATACTCTAGTATAACAAAAAAATGATATATATAACAAAAACAACATAAAAATTACATATGTTTAACGAGAAAAAAAAAAAATACAAAGGTGGAGACTTACACATCTCCCCTCTCTCCTCACCAGGAGGTACTGGTATCTCAAGGTCTCTCGAGAAATCAATCCCAGCATAGGGGTAATCCTCTATAACTGGGATCTATCGCGACAACCATGCGAAGAAGTCATCGTTGAAGGACTCATTGGTCCTTCTGCCACCCTGTCGCGGCAGTAATACTTCCCATCTACACATAGCAGGAAGATAGGTATGATGTCCTCATACCACTACTCAGGGACTAAAACTCGGAACTCTAAAAAAAGAACGAGCATAGAATGGTCCCGAACCCATAGTTACTTTGTGTCTGCAAATGAAAATCTATCAACTGCCTCTTCATACACTCAAGCAATGTGGTACTCCAATAAAAAAATTGTGCATTTAAACACTGGGTTGCATAGTTCATCTGTGCACGGGACAGTTGATGTAGAGCCACAAAACCATTGATTCGCCCAATAAGAAACACTATCACCTATAGCGATAAGTCAGTAATCTTGCTTATGGGCACCTGTGAGCTCAAGTGGTCTATATCATCCGCACACTATAGACCTATCAATTCCTCTATGTTATGCAGCCCCGAAGGAAAATTCTAGAAGTTGACTAGTTCCCCTCTCCGGGAGAGGCCAGTCAAAAAATAAATGTCCTCAATCGTGGGCACTAGTGACTGCCCCTCTAACATGAATGCCTCTACATCCAGATTCCAATAGTCAACCAAGGCATTTAGCACCCTATATTGTGCCTGCATAAAAGGACATAGAAAAAACTTGAGTAACCCACATTGCATCAAGGCATCCACAGCATTGGGGTCTTCCCCGACCAACTCACTAACCTCTTCATGCTCTCTTTCTCTCCAGTGGAAATACATCCTACAAAACACCAAGGTTCAGGAGAGTTAACCCTTGAATTTTAAGCCTTTTTCATTCAATCAGGGGGTCCACGCGAGCTGTAATAGTGATAGTCGCATGTACATGCGTGCAAAGTTTACTCTGCCCAAATGTACACACGACCTGTCCTGAGACAACCCGCGTGGACCTAGGGATGACCTTTTAAAGTTCAACGCCCCCCTAAAAAATGAAACCCAATGCAAAAATAAAGACTTGAAATGCAAGATAAGAGAGTTTGTACTTACTTGGTCCAGACAGAAGTTCGTTTCATCCACTGTAGCTCCCAGAATTACCGCTTTTGACAAAGGGGGTCTTTTGGCTCCAGAGTCAATTTCCAAATCAACAATGGTGATAACGAGCTACCAACTTATATTTATAGACTTTTTGGCCTCTTTTTGTCACTTTTTGGCCTCCCTTATCATTTTCTTTAAACCAAAAACCATTTAGAGTGATTCAGGAGTTGCATGGGAGGGATATGATCGGGTATCGGGACATTTTTTTAGAGTTTTGGGAAATTTTTGACGGTCCGTGATTTTTTTTTCCGAGGATCAACTTGAGCATATAAGTTAGGTTTCTATCCTAACTTTTGTATCTCGTTGTATTTTTCCTTTGCCATAGGATCGATCCCATCAGGTTGTGACATGGAACCATCATAGCTTCTTTAGAAGTGTCGTGACTTGGTGGTAGATCTTACCAGAACATGGATGCCCTAGGTAGATCCTGGTTGCATTATGGTATCCATGCTGTCTCTAATCATTGTAGGCTTGGGATTCCTTGTAGTTTTTCCTGATTATGAGTTTGAGCCTCATTTGCATGATTCCTTTTCGCTCTTGACCTCACCGTCATAACTCCCAAAAAATGTAAAGGGTCTTCTTTTAAGCCCTTTTCAGACCCTCTAAACATGAAAATATTGTTGAGCGATCTTGTGGCCTTTCACACTCATTAAACTAAAATTTGAAGTCACGTCTATCCGACGGTACTTTATCCCTTTTTCGGTCTGAACGGTTAATTGTATGAACAAATGTATACTCTATGGAACTTCAGTTCTCTAGAAGAGTACTCTCAGGTATCATTTTAACCCTTTTTCGGGCCTGAGGGACTAAATTTATGAAAAAGGAACCCCCATGGAGTCCATAGTTAAGCTCTTTTCAGACTCCCTAAAATTGAAAATATTTCCGAGTGACCTTATTCTTTCACACTCGTTAAAATGGTCCAGAAGAACATCCCTGATGAAGTCCATAGTTAAAAAAAATTCAGACTCCTTAAAAATGAAAAAATGGTTGAGTGATCTTGTCTTTCTCACACTCGTTAAAATGGTTTTGAATAGATGTCTCGTCGGTGCTAGTTTACCCATTTTTCGAACCGACTAGACTATCTTCGAAAAAGGTACCCAAGTGGCGTCTCCTTTTATGTTTTTTCAGACTCTCTAAATATGAAAAACCACCAAACTTACCTTCTCTGGGCTCATTAAACTTACATCGAAGGATGTTACCATTGTGTTTTGTTAACCATATTTTCATACCTTATACACCAGCCTTGTAGAACTTTTCTTCTGCATCTTAACACCCTTGGCCCCCAAAGGATTTTTCTCGAGTATCATTATTCTGAACATTAGTCTTGTCCTTGAACCTTGAACTTGTATGTTTATAACACTCGTTCCTCCATTGTAACGTAACATTCCTTTATTCGTTTTTTCAAAATTATTGAGAAAGACAAAAAAATCAAATATACCCCAAAAAGAGGAAGGAAAAAGTATTTTCTTTATTAGCAGCATAATGAGTCTCCCTTGGATAAAGCACATCTGTCCATTTTTTCATCAAACTATGGGATGTAATACGACCTTAGGAAGTTGTTCTCGCTACATAGAGTTGTGTCCTCCTCCGTCTGGTTATTCTTCCAAACATATGGAGAGTTTGTGTTGCCTCCTGCTTCGTAAACTTATGATTAATTCCATGCTACCTAAGTATCATCATTTGTCATGTTGTTGTCCAAGGGAAGTTTCTACCAAGCCTAAGTTGGCTTCTCTACAATTTGTCTCTTTCCCTCATACCCGACCATCCTGAACATCCAATCAAGTCTTTGCTCAAAATCAATGAAGCCTTCAGTCTGATCATCAAGATTCTCTAGTCCATGACTTACGAGTGATCGAAGACCTATGGGTAGTGAATTTGTACACTCATATTACACTCCTACCCTAGTTTTAAATATTTTGAAGTTGTTTCTTGAGCTCTGAAAACCTCATCTCCAATCATCAGGTCGTATCATCTTCTAGAAGATGGATACTCTATATGTATATCTTTTTGATTTCGAGATGTAGCTCCGCTATGTATTGTCCATGGATACACTTTATATAGTTATTTTACATGGATCTACAGTGTATTTGATTGGTGTCCATGATTCTATTCTATCCCAAGCATGGGTATGCCCGCCTCAATGAGACATTTGTTATTTTGTAGATGACACCTCCTAGTTCCTAGTCCCTGGGCTCACTTGTTCGGCACATCAATAAAGATTGGTAATTTATTTCAGCCATCAGATGATCTTCTAGCCTCACACATTAGGGGGCATCTATTATAACCCTAAATTGCACCATACATGCTTACTTGGCATCAGGCCATCTCAGATCCCTTCTTTTCCAAAGAACTTCTAAACAACTCTTTAAAAAACCTCTTTTATAAGGGCCCATGCACCCTACTCCATTACTGCAGCATGTACATGCTAGATGGCCTAAAAAATCCCGCGTGTACCTACAAAAGCATGAAAAAAGGAAAGTTGTCGATGAAACACACAACTTTGGGTGAGTTAACTGAATCTTTCGGCCATGCATGGCCGAGGGTTTGTCCAAATACCTAACTTCTCGTAGCCTATAAAAGAGGGTTTAGGGGTCCTATTTGGAGGAGGAGAATAATAGTAAAGAAACTCTACCCAATTTCACATTCCCATTGTCCCAACCCTTTAGCCATCCTTGTGCAAAAAGAGATACAAAGAAAAGAAGTTGGAGGACATTTGAAGAGGATCCCAGGATCAGGTTCACAGAGCAGTGGCCGGTCTCGACATTGTAAGTTGATTCATTAAAGTTAATAATAAATAAATGATTTTCCGATATCACTATATGAGTTCTTCATAGTTTAGTGAATATATGTTTGAATCTCTAACCTGTTAATTTGTAGAACAAATGCATGTAGAGTTTGTTTCTTGTTTTGTAGATGCTAGCAAGAAATCAACCATGGAGAAGGGTCGACATCGAACATCCAGAACAAGGTATGTTCATTTAACCACGTATTTGCTTAAAAGAAATGGGGATTAAGTCTAGGACGACGGTAGAAAGTAGGATTCTTTCGTTCTTATTTGCATGCATAATATAATGCTAAATGCTAGTCCGTAGGGGGATTTCCCACCACAACAATATCATTTATTTATTTGGGTGTAGTAGAAAGAAGATTACCAAAGCTATTAGATTTGGAAGAAGATCGATTTGTCATAGGATTCCGTCAACAATTTTAGAAAGTGTGTGAGAAAGCTTGGCATGACAAACAGATTAAATAAAAGAAGTTTCAAACAAGAGGCTTAGTTTTTCTTTATGACAACAAGTTTTTGCAGCACTTTGGGAAGTTTTAAATGCATTATTTTGGTCCATATGTTATAAGATATGTGACCGAGGCAGGTTTTTTTTAGTTGGAGAAGCCGAATGGGGAAATCATGGAAGAACTAGTAAATGGTAGTCAGTTGAAACTATATATGGACAATTGCGCTTTTGTGTACTAATTTGAGAAGTATGTGTACCATAGGATCTGTATTATAGTGTATCATATAAAAAGGAAAATAAAAGAATTATATAAATAAAAGAGTTTGAGGCAAGATACATAATATTGAATTCACGCATAAGTTAATAAACAAAAAAATGTCGCGGATATGTAGAAATAGGAAGGAATTGTTCACAGGAAGGAGGATTGAATTGCGATAAATATTTCTGTAGAGGAAGGGAATAATTAAGAACATACATGTTGGGAAAATATTTAAAGAGAAAACATTGCAATGAGGTAGTGGAGATGTGCAGTCATAAAGTAAAACTGACAAGAGGATTTTGACAGGTCGGAAAATGTATTGTATGATCTATCGGAGGATACAAAGTTAATGAAGAGTTAGGGAAATAATTGAATGCGAATGCAAATGGGTTAGACTACAAACCTAGGCACGAAGAAGAATGGAAATAGTTGGAGACAGGATATAAAAGAAGATGAGGGATCAACATGAAAAGGTTATTGTTTTTCAAGCATTCATAGAGACAAAATGATCCGAACGAGTTTAATAGAGCCGAGCAAGTAAGTTGCAGATGTGAGTTAGATGCAGAGATAAATGGTGCCACCAAAGATAGGAGAAGCCTCATCACAATAGAAGAAAAAACACACCAAGAAGGAATTGATACCTGCATTCAAGGAAACCCCAGAAGCATCAACATAAAGGCCAATGCCGATTAAATTTTTGAAGGAATATGTTCCACCCAAGAAGTCGACAATGAAGTAGGTTAAGTTATCGAAGGAACCAAAGTATGAAATTTTCGAACCACAAATCCCACCAGGGGTAATCATTGAAGGCGATATGCTAGGCATGATAGAAAATATGAAGTATGCATACCTTGACTTGGAAAACATAAAGAAGTTTCCATAGTTAGAAACAGACAATAACATGTGCACAAATCTCAGTCCAGATTCATAGGAAGTTATAGTAGATCCACATGAGTGGGTGGTAGGGTTGGAGAAAACATGAATACTTGATCTGTTAGAGATACAACATTTTGGAAAGATTGCGAAGATAAACATTTTCTTCAAGATGTTAGTAAGTTGTGTCCTTTAGGGGATTCTTGTGGTTAGATAAAAAAGTGTCAATAGATACACAATTGATTGCATGGATCATCGAACTACCATCAACAGGGGAAGACCCACTGCCAATATTCATAGACAAATCTAAGGAGAAAGTCTTGGCAGAGAATATGAAAGATAAGTATGAAACACATAGAGGAGCACATGGATTGGATGTTTCATGTATTAATGATGATAATTTCAAGTTTGTGACATAGGTGTTGTCCTGTAATTTGTTGAGGAAATGTCGCAAAGATCATCTACAAGCAGGTGAAATAGTAGAAGATGAGAAGTGCATCATAGGAGTACAAATGAACTCGATGATGTTCCTGGTAAACCATTTCTTGATGGATTGTAGGGAGGCACAATATAAAGGAACATAATTTCATTATGCATCGATATCGATACATATTGCATTAGTGGCTTGGAGGGATCTGGAAGACACTCAATTTCTGGGACTTGCGAAGAAACCATGTTTATCATCAAGATGTGTGAAATTGTGGTATACTGTGCACAAGGAAAGAAAGTTGGATAACAATGTTACCTTCTATGTTTACAAGGAAGTAATTTGACATAGCATTCAGGATACACTGTGCATACTACCATAGGTAGTGGAAGCATACAAAGAGATTGTGTGTTTTAAAGAAGAATGATATCATATGTATATCCAAGACAAGAGGGACCCAAATAAACAATGGATGATGACCTGATATAGGTTGAAAGGAGGTGAGGTTGGACATATTATAGAATACTAGGAGGATGAATGGAAAACCGAAGTACCAGAAACAGAGTAGCAAAAAACACAACCGTCAAAGAATGATTCAGAAGAACAAGAAGAAGAACAAGAATGATAAGGAAATGATGCATGAGACACACATAAAACACTATCACGCCCTGGAGAGAAGAGGAAAGAACATGATAAGGGGAAATAAATACACCAATGCAAGAAGAGGAAATAATTTAAGGAAGTTCCCTCTCGAGGCCTAATAGAAGATGACCTAGAGAAAATAAGAGATCAAGTAAAGGAAGTAACAAATGAAGTATTTCAGTGCATGACACATAAAGAGGAGGCGATATAGACGTATGTACAGTAGAAAATAGCTTTATTATGTCATATTTTGGAAGCAACAAAGATAGCACCAGGTCAAAGGACATAGGAAGAAAATACGAAGAGTAGAACGAAGAGTAGAACGAAGAGTAGAATGAAGATGACAAAAGAAATATTGGTGACCTCTCACCCATCAGAAGCATCATGAGAGCACAGAGTAATGAAGTTATCAACATAAGCATTAGAATTCCCCTTGATAGAGATGCATGAGCAAGAACAAGCATTAAGTCATATTGACTTATTATTGCCGTAGTTACTGATGAATATATTACAGGGTTTGCAGATAAGTGTTACAGAGGAGATACATTTGTTCTTAGATTCGACAACGATGAAATTGACCAAAGAGACAAATGATAATGAAACCTTTCCTATAGAATATAGAAAAGTTATGATGGAGCAGGATTAGGCTAAACAAAGAGTAGGAAGGTTGAAAAATGTAGTGCAGGAAGTGTACCAAATTTTTCCAAAGATACCAATGGAAGTTGATACCCCATTGGAAGAGAAATTATAAAAAAATAGCGAAGACATTCAGGGCTTCTACGTGAAGATAATAGACCTAGAAGCACGCACTATGCTTGGCACTCCACCAAAATAAAGGGAGAAAAGGAAGAATAGAAAAATAACAACAATGGAAAGTATCAAGAGTTTGTAGGAGTGTTCCAAGTTGTATGAAGAAAGCACACAAGTATGGAATCAGCTAAAAAAAGGTGCAAAGTTACAAGGAATAGGATAGAAGTTGTAGGTTGTGCTAGAGGAGGTGAAATTTTTTAAAGAGACGATGAACACTCTGCCACCAAGAAAAAATATGGTTGAAATAGAAAATAATAGGAAGTTGTAATTAGAAATAACCTAAATAAGAGAATAAGAACAGGCTTGCGCACAAAATATTGAGATGCTGCAGGAGGAAGTGCTTCAAGTAACAAAGGAACTTGCATCTGCGCAAGGAATAGTGAAGTGGGAAGTGAAATAAATTGAAGAGAAGATGAAGACCCAAATTACTGCAAAGATAGTAAAGGAAATTTTGTAGCAAGAAACACAAGTAAAAGAAAAGGTTGTGACTACAAGAGAAATGTTCCAGAAGTTCATTGTGATATGGAAGAAGGCCTAAAGTGGCTTGGGACGAGCCACATGTGATTTTTGGAGTCCTTCTAGAGAAGCAAATTGTCGGACCAGTTCTGGGAATCACATAAGAGCAAACTGCGCAAAAATTCAGCTAAGGAGTAGCACGCATGGAAGAAAGGAAGACAATTGGCGCATTTTTAGGAGTAGTGTGTACGAAAGGAGGAAGTTAGTTAGAAGTATTTAGACATTTTGGTCCATTTTGTAACAAGATAAGCCATAATTTAAATGTATAAATATGTATGGGTTTTGGGTAGAAAGTAGTTTTAAATTTTTGGGGGTGAGTTTGAGTCTGGGTCCGAATTTTTTTGGAGAGTATTTTATAGATGAGTGATTTTTGAGCTAAGTGTGCATTCTATGGGTGAATGACAAGGGAATATTGGGTAGAACTAGATTATCATGTATAAGTGTAGTGCACACCTTTTGTAAGAAATGATGAACACTAATAATATAAGAAGCCTGACATTGTGGATGTAGTCCAGTTTAGGGTGAACCACATTAAATATGGTGTCTTGGTGTCTGTTTTGATGTGTTTGTTTAATTATTTAATTATGTCACACACTTAATGAATGAATGGTTAATATGAATATGCTATATGATGGTTATCCATATATGTTATATGGTGTAATGAATGAATGGTAAGTAGACTGGTAAGAATGAATATCGCACATCCCTTCACGACTACAAAAACATGGTTCTTCCAGTCCCCATAGATACCTCAGGTGAGACTTCACTTGCTTGTGGGTGATGCCAAAAGGGTTGGTATATTTGGGGTTTTGTTGGTGAATTAATGTTGAACCCTAGGTCTTCCCACTACGTGCCAACAAACATCTTAGGATGGTGTTGCAAGTGTTAAGAAAACACCAAATCTATGATAAGTTTAGCGAGTGTGATTTCTTTCAAAAGTAAACTTAGTATTTAGGTCACATAATCTCAGCAGAGGGAGTGATAGTAGACCTTGAGAAGATCAAGGAAATCATGGATTGGCCTGCCCATAGAAATGTGACAGAGGTAATATATTTCATGGGATTGTATGGGTATTACAAAAGGTTTATAAAGGTTTTTTCCAAGATCGAAAATCCCATTACCTCATTGTAGATAAAAGGGAATAAATTTGTATGGTCACTAGAATGTGAGGCTAGCTTGCAGTAGCTGAAACATATTTTGACTAATTCTTCTATTTTGAATATTGCAGACCCTAAGAAGAATTTATTGGTTTGCATGGATGCCTATAAAGAAGGGCTAGGTGGAGTCCTTATGCAATAATGGAAAGTGATTTGTTATAAATAACGAAAGCTAAATGTCATGAACAAAAGTATGTCACTCACGATCTAGAGCTTGCAATGATAGTGCATGCGTTGTAGATGTGGAGACTAGTTTCTTGGAAGAATATTTTTCATGATGATATACCATTATGGGTTAAAGATTTTTTTTGACCAACCAAGGTTGAATGTTAGAGATGCTAGGTGGATGGTGTTGATTAGTGATTTTGATTTTGAGATAAAAAATATCGAAGAAAAAGAGAAAAAAGTGGCACATGAACTCAACCAAAGTGTACAAACTATACGGTCAGTAGAAGAAAGTGTAGGGGAGTCTAACATCAAGAAGAGGATTAAAACTCTCTTGCAAGAAGATGAGTTCTTTAACCAGGTAAAAGAAGGGTTACAAAAATAACCCAAGGAGAGAAAATATGAGGGATATCATATTTCAACTAATGATTTTTTAATTTATAACGATAGACTCTATGTTCCTAATTCAACAGATTTGAGGCATTTGGTTATGGATGAGTTCCATAAGAGACCTTATGTATGTCACCCTAGTTATCAAAAGATAATAACAACAATAAGGAAGTTTTATTATTGGCCTATAATGAATCATGACATTTTCGAGTACCTTGCTAAATGTTTAGATTTCCAACAAGTCAAATTTGAGCACAAACATTCTATAGGTCTATTGCAGAATTTGCAAATTCCAGAGTGGAAATGGGAGACAATTTCCATGGATTTTATTACTAGTTTTCCAAAGACAGTCAAGAAACATGATGAAATCATGGTTGTAGTAGATAATATGAGAAAGGTAGATCATTTTACTCCTATCAATTATAGTTTTAAGTACATAGATGTTGCTAAGATTTTTATAAAATAAATTTTCAGATTGCATGGTCTTCCCAAGACCATAATCTCAGACAAAGATGCTAAATTCACCTCACGTTTTTGGAAAATTTTGTTTGCAAGATTGGGAGCACAATTTGTGTTTGGTATGGCATACCATCCTAAAACAAATGTTCAAAATGAAAGAATGAACAAAGTGCTAGAGAACATGTTGAGGATGCATGTTATGCATCAACCCAAGCAATGGGAAGAATATCTTCCCTTGGTAGATTTTTCCTATAACAATGGTTATCAGGAATCATTGAAGATGATCCCATTTGAGGTTCTATATGGTAGGAAGTGTAGAGTTCCAATTATTTGGGACAACCTAGTGGATAGAATCACACTTGGACCAAAATTACTAAAGGAAATGGAGAAAGAATTGATTAAGATAAGGCATAATTTGAAGATAGCTCAAAACAGACAAAGAATATGCAGACAGTAAGAGAACTCATAAAGATTTCAAAGTAGGATATCACATGTGTAATGTTCCCCTGACCAACCACAGGCCGGAGTGCCCCACTCTAGAGAAACCACTCATGCCCTGACACCAGTCGGTAACATTCCCAGAAATCAACTGAGCTATGCTACCTATATTTACTCTTTAAACTGCATGTAGCTAAAACATATACATACAACATTCTTGCGAAAGATTTAAAGATAAAAAACAATTTTCTTTTGATAACATACGACTTTTATACTAAGATAATAGTAACTATAGATATGCATCATTTACAGGAAATTACCCATAAGCACACAAGCAATCATAATCACATATATGATAAAATCATAACATGGGCATGTAAATAACAAAGCAGCATATCATTTTATCATACAATTGGTACTTATCTTAGAAATACTGTCACCAACTACTTACAGACCATCCAAGAAACCTCCCAGCTATAGAATACATTGTTCATCACTCTCAATAGTGAGTCATCCCTGAGTTGGGACTGAACTCCACCCAAGGTAAAGGGTTCCTACCCAGGATAAGGCTCATGGATAATAGGAAAGACTATGTCTCAGGTGCTCACTCAACTAACAACCTACAACCTATCATTCCCCACATGCCTGTCCCACCCAAGGAAGTGTGGCCCTTCTCTTCTCAACAGTCCCTCGGCTGCCCCAATTCCCTTACAGGGCTTCAACAGCAGGCTGAACCAGAAGTCTCAGAGCATTGTAGCTATATTTTAGAACCTTCGAGAATCAATTCCCAACAATTCTCTCACTCAAAGAACTTCTCACAGGCATGACAACCCCCTTATTCAATTCCACTCCAGTATAACCAGGTACACCAACCAAAAGGTTATGGGAACAGGTTCCAAAATGGTGAAAATAATATCTCCGGGATAACAGAATGTGTGAGTGCAAATGGTCATGGAATCATTGACTAGATAACTCAGTGTGTACAAGAATCAATGTGAACTCTTCGTGAAAAGTGATGGTCAGAATGATGGTCAAGCTCCCCCCCATGATATGAATGCATGTCCATGACTTGACACTTGTCATATCATAAGTTGCTTTGGTCCACTTGTCTCCAACTTTATAACTTAGGATAAAATAATTATTCATACTTACATTTTAGGAATATTAATATAATATTCCCTTGACTTTTGGCCCTCCCTTTCCCTAACTAGTGAAGTTCAATCCCCCATCTCTTTTATCGTGGTTGGTCTGTGCACAGGGATGTATTTTATATTAATCATGAGTCATGTACAAAGTAGGTGCACTAGACCTTGACATCTAGGCGTTCTAGACTAATACCAAAACATAAGCATCCCAACTTATAATAACCAGCTCACCAACCTATAACACATATCATATACACGAGGCTCATTTTCCTCCTTACTACGTGCACCTTAGTTACTATGCATGATATCTTGCGATGTGCATATTACATCATTTTACTATGTAGTTCATGCGCGCACTGTGCCACATGTTGTGCATTACCAAATGAGGTCAAAACAACTCATGAACTTAAGTATATTTATATTATATTTACAATTGGGTTCAGTCAAGGGATATTACAATGTGTATCTCTGAGTGAATCTCAAGAGTATTTCCCTACGAATGGGAATGTGTGTTGTTTTGGCACCCCACTATTGTGGACCATTCGAAGTTCTGGAAAGAGTGGGGCCAATAGCATAAAGAATTGCACTACCACCTACTTTTAGAGATCACAATGTGTTCCATGTGTCTTTATTAAACAAATATGTTCATGATTATAATCATGTTATTGATTGGAATGTGATACAGGAGGAACCAGAGGCATAATTCCATCCTGAACCTCAATGCATAATAGAAAAGAGAGAAACGATGCCTAGAACTAAGCCATCATGCATGTCAAGGTGCATTGAAAGAACTTTAGAGAAGAGGAGGCTACATGGGAACTGGAAGATTCCACGAGAATGGAATTACCCATTTTTTTTCTATATAATTGTATATACATGGTGTTTTAAACACTGATGACAATGTTTCTTTAAGGGGGAGGGGAATGTAACACCTTGTTTTCCCCCATAGATATAATTATTCTTAATACTTCATTTGGTTATGCTTACGAATCTTGTAATCATGTTTTTATTAATAAAAACACAAGGCAGTTGATTTAGGAGGGAAAATCCTTGATATTATTGGCCATGATATCACATGTGGAATTGATGAAGTGGATTTGTGTGGTGAAGAAAATAGGAATCTTTCTTATCAAGCTAGACTATATTTCAAAACATAAACAAACACCTATCAACATACTTAAACCTGCAGGGAGCCATGTGATTGGTTATGAAAGATAGGATTGGTGGTTGGGGAAGTTATTACTATTGGTAGATATTATATCTTGAAGAGGAAAGGGTCAACTAAAAATATGACAGAAGCACATCCCCTGGATTTCCCCTTGAAAATTTGGATCCTTGATTGGAGGTCACTTATGAAATAATCCATAGGAGTCCCAAGGATTGTAAAAGGAAGATGTCGAAGGTGAAAAACATCACCAAGAGGGAAAAAAATAAGAGGTGTGAGAAAAGACACAAGAGGAGAGCAAGTAGCATGCAGTGCATAGATGAGAGAATATTCTGAGGAAGAGTCAGAGAAATGAGATCATAGGAAAAGGGCATAGAGGATAAATATGTGTGTTGGACTAGATTGAAGAAAAAAGAGAGTTTTTCTTGACGAAAATAGGAAGCATGTCAAAAATATTGATGATCACCCTAAAAAGGAGAAGATCCATACTAGAGAAATAAAGGGTCATATATTGGTACTTACTAGATAGAAATTGACATTGGTAAGTGGAAGTCACCACAATATTGTATAGTAGAGAAGGGACTCCCTTGTGCAGAGGAAATATAGTTGATAAACTACCTAATAAACTTGTGGAAGCTCTGAGCTCATTGGGAAGGGGGAAACATTTTCTATTATCAATGGATGAAGGAGAGTAACCTTCCTAGATCATATGAATTTGAATACCAGTTGAATATTTCCATTGCAATGTCATGGCTTGGCATGGTGGTGGTGTATTGTAGGAAGGAAGTCTACATTATCGCCTAAGGTTGAGGTTAAAGGCGTCCTTCCTCAATCAATTTCCTACTGATATTTCCCTTGAATAGATAAGTGTCTAACATGGCTTTTCAGATACATGGTAATGATGTACATGTATGGTTTTGGTTTAATGGAAAATTATGAATGCATGTAAAATATTTATTGAACTTCTGTGTAAAATAAAAAAATTCTTGTTTACCTTCACTGCATGAATTGTTAGCTCATGAAGTTAATTCAAGTAGGGATGGTTTGTATCCTTGAAAATATTGCATCTTGAGAGGAAAATTTTCAATATATGGACAAAATATTCACTTAGAAAGAGACAAGAGTACCCTGGTATCTAGAGAGTCTTGGAATGGGGTTGAGAGTCTTAAGCCTTGTGAGAAATCACCTGTTCTAAGTGGAAAGCTTGCAGACATGAAATATTTCATCCAATTTAATAAGGGAAGAATTTAGCGTGTTTAAAATTAGAATTCCAAAGCTCTTAGAAGTCTAGTAGAACCTTACGAATACCATTGGAAAAACCATGAAAGGTTAAGTCTGAAATCAGACCATTACCTAGAGGAGACTAGTATTTTAGGTTGGGAAAGTTCACAGTCATTGATTTGGTAAATAGAACAGATCCAAAGTATTGGTGAGATGGTGCCACTCTTAGAGTAACTATAGTAAGTTTTTCATTGAATTTCTAAATGGAGAGCCCCAAATTGACAAGGGTTGTCAATCTATAGGAGAGTGGCTAGGGAGAAATCTGAATCGGTGGATCCAATAAGGAGACTATTGGAGGAAGGGTCGTTAGAGGTCCAAAAGGAGGACTATAACAAAAGTCTTATGATAGTGACTTTGATAAACATGTATCCATCATGAGGTGATCAATTAGGTCAAAACCATTGGACCTAGCAAGAATCACTCGGAAATATGTCTTTCCCCTTAAAATTACAGTGACCGTAGGATCCAATGAACGAGTATCATTCGATATGTCATAGATGTCCATGGTCAGAGTGAGCGAATCAAAGTATTTCATGGAGACAAATAAGAGACACTCCAAGGGGGGGAGACTATGAAAATGAATTAGGATCATTGATGGGTATGGGGGAGATATTTAATCTCATCCATATAATTTATGGGACCCATTCATTGGTATGTGGAATGGACACTCAATCGAGAAGTAACCATTGACTGGATGGGTGTTCGGACGTAATAGTAGCCATTAGAAGCTCAGGTCTGAGGATGATTATATTTTGGGGAATAAGCGATTGTGATAATTCTACTGGAAGGGATATCAATCTAGAAAATTGATAATTCCGATGGGAACAAGTTCGAATAGCCACAAAATATAGATCGTAGGGAGATAACCAATCAAAATGTCTGACTATGGGTGTTTAGGAACTTGGATATTTCAGTAATTTAAGAAGGGACACATATTTGAGAGTTAATAATATTTAACTTAGTTTAAATTGTGATAAGAGAAGTCCTCACATAAAAAACTGGTGAAACCAATAGCGTGTCAGTTGAAGAAGAGGAAATTCAATGTCCCACCATCCTAAGTGTGATTTAAGGGGTTAGGTATGTCATAGTGTCTTGGAATTATTCAAACTTATTCTTGAGAAATGGAATAAATTTGGTAGAGGTGTCAGTGTTCTTCTCCATCTCTACCATCCTCTCTTTGAACATCTGAGCCTACTCTTTCAAGTGCTCATTCTCCTCTTGAAGCTGAGAATTTTTGGCTCTTAAGTCTTCCATATTTTTTTTTTTATTTACCTATGCTAAGTTTTAAAATGTTATATTAAAATTTATGGTAGATATCATGGTCAAGGATGAAATTGATTGGATTCCATATAATCCATAAATGAGTGACTTATATCCCAATTGATTCACTAACATGAATCCTTTGCGAAGTTCAAATTATTGTCTATGTATCAGTCATGTACAGAGTGGTTTTCCTTCAAAAAGGCCACTAGGCCCCTTTCCTTTGTATTGTACAAGGATATTAGTTCTTCTTTATTATTGTATGTTCTCAATATTGCGCATTGTCTCATATGCCACTCATCTCTCTAATATATAGTTATTGGTCTCAAGACTTCTGCGCTCAATCCAATTCTAAGTGCAACTCTTAGTCCACGCTTTCTTAGCTCATTCTATACCTTTTCCATACAATTTATTAATTTGAGAGCACCAATATCAAACTTCACCTCCATTTGAGGGACACCTAGGGGATTAGGAGGAATTCCATCCAACCAAAATGATATCAAGCAACTTGTTCTCCTTGATAAGGAAACCCCTCAGGTTTGTTGTAGATGATGATAATTCAATGAAGCCAAGGGAATAGATGCTCACTTTTTCCAAGATTTATTTGATAGAATCAAAGCCACTATAAGACCATATGTCTATTGATCTCTCTATAATCAAAGAACAAAGATTCTTTTACAATGTACTTGAAGCCAATATCAATGGGATGACCAACATATTGAAATTGAATATATTATATTAAATGTTACTAGTTGCTTGACAAGAACATTGGCATCACTATGAGATGACATATTGAATTATTCGTGTTCATACCTTCCCCATGAAGCCGAATGGTTTTTCCAATATAGGTTTGTGTACTATATGGACTTTTCCTAGGGTAGGATCACTTTCTTTCAATGGAATTTAGATTAGCAATCTATAGAATCCGTCCATCACAAAGTGTCCAAGGAGCTATTGAATCACTCAAGGAAGTAGAAATTGACCCAAGTGAAGGAATCAACCAAGATGAGGTTTGAGACACTCAGTATAAGGGAAGTCGAGTTAATGAATGTGTGTATGGCCTATACGGTCCTGTATGACCTGCGTAGGTTGGGAAAAATGCTCAGGTATGTAATTAAAACACCCAACAACATATTCATCTACCCAATGATATATTCATTCACCGAGAAATGTATTCAATGACCCAGGTAAGAAAATTCAACTCAAAGGACTATTAATTCAACCTAGGAAAAGATAAAATGGCCTAGGAAACAAGAGATTTCTCAAATAGAGAGAGAGTATGGCCTTTGGAAAGGGAAATTCTCCCATGAAGGAAAGCAATAGTCTAATGAGGGAGAGAAAACTATGATGTTGAATATGAGGAATTGAATTAGAAGCTTGGTGTAATAGCTTAATGTTTTCCACCATGGATTTTTCTATGAGTTTACAATTGAACGGTCTTGAATTCCCAGTGGTTGTAGACAAGAGAGAGAAACATAGAATCGAACCGCCCCCCAAAAAATCACCTTTTTATTGTCCTAATCTCCAAACTAACCCCTCAAGTAGATAGAATAATATGTATTTCTATGTGATAATTCCATTATTAGTAAGTAAGGCCTATGTAATAATGTGAACACAACTACTGTAGGAAGAATTACTAGAAGGTTCCTCTTCTATAATGTTCTCAAGAAGATATATGTAGTGTGTATATATATATATATATATATATATATATATATAAATGATTTGTACTTGAGCTCTACTCCATTGGAGGCTTCCCCCTTGAAGAGGTAAGTGAACAATCTGTTTTGAGTAATGAAGGTATCATATTCTAGATTGATATTCTCATTATGCTTGTTGTTCCATTTGTTTCAACTAACTATTCTGATAGTATTCAAGGTATTGCTTTGCATATTTCCATCTAGTACCTTACAAGTGGTATCAAAGTGAGGTTTTGATCCTCATACCTATGGGTTATGGGCCCACTATGCTTCCATTATGTTACTATGATCACAATGGTATACCTATTTCATATGATTTTTTGTGTGGACCCACCCTCCCTCTTACTTCCTACCTATGTCCTCATATGGCCACCCACAACCAAAACTTTGGAAACGAATTGTCTTCCCTAGAAGACTCCTTTAAAAAATATTAGAACGACTTCACAATAACTCAAAATCAGTCCAATGAAAGTTTGACTCAAGTTAATTCCAACATTTCTACCACTAATTCTAGGCTCACTGGACTTGACCACCTCATTGGCCAGCTGAAATCCTTGACATAAATTGTTCATCAACTAAAGGGCCCTAAATCCTTGGGACAATATTTCCACTAAGAGATATTTGAATCATCACATTCCATGGATTTTGATTCTAACTCTTTTTCTCATGATTTATGTCTTCCTGAAATCAAGGTAAATAAATTTGATGGATTGGACTCCATTAGTTGGGTCACTCAAATGGAGCATTATTTCTCATTTCATGGAATCACTAATGACTTGATAAAAGTTCGTGTCTATGTCCTCTATTTATATGTAGAACGTTGGAAATGGCATAAAAATTCCCACCGAGGTTACATTTCTTAGACCCAATTTGTTGATGATATTTATCAACATTTTGACACGGGCACTCATCATTTGGGCCATTTGACCAAGATTAAATAGTCTAGTATAGTTGAATACTTTATAACTACTTTTGAGTGATTGATTGTCTAAATTGAAGGCATTTCAGACACCTTCTTCCTTGAATGATTTATTAGTGGCCTCAAGGATGAAATTCGATATCACATCCTAATGGATTTCCCTAAGACCTTGTTTGAAGCCACTCACAAAGCCAAGGAAGAAAAATAGGTGATCAATACTCAAATAAACAATCCATCCATTATTCTTTGTTCATTACCCACCAATCCAACTCCTCCTTCCCATCCTCTTAAGGTCCATAAATTAACTAGGGAAGAAGTGGTTGACTGCCAACTTAAGGGTCTTTTCTACAATTGTGATGAAAAATTATTTTTGGGGAACAATTGTAAGGAGAAAAATATTTATAGAAATTTTTTAAGATATTTATGAAGAATAAGGTGATGTTTCCCCACTTGAATCGTTGTTGTAGGTAGATGATACCAGTCCTCCCTTTTATAAAACTAAGGAAGAACCTATCATCTCTCTACATTCTTGTTATAACCCTAATTTGCACCAGACATGCTTACCTGGCATCAGGCCATCTCAGATTCCTTCTTTGCCAAAATATTGTTGAACAACTCTTCTTAAAAACCCTTTTTATAAAGGCCCACATGCCCTGCTCCATTACTTCATCTGTGTACATGCTAGCTGACCCAAGACAACCCGCGTGCACCTATAAAAGCATGAAAAAATGAAAGTTGTTGATGGAACACATGGCTTTGGGTAAGTTAACTAAAATTTTCGGACATGCATGGTTGATCATTCAATCAAATACCTAGCTCCTTATAACATATAAAAGAAGGGGTAGGGTTCCCATTTGTAGAAGGAGAATCATAGTAAAGAAACTATACCCGACTGAGCATTCCCTTTGTCCCAACCCTTTGCCATCCTTATGCAAAGAGAAGTATACAGCAAAGTAGTTGTAAGATAGTGGAAGAAGAGCCCAGGACCAGAATCGAGGATAAGTAGCCGACTTTATCATTGTAAGGTATCATTGTGAAGTTAACAAAAGAATTATTTTTCCTGTCCCGCCATATGAGATTGCCATTATTGGAATATTGATTGTATGATTGATTAAATCTCTAACACGTTAGTTCATAGATCAAATGCATGTGGAGTTATTTGTTTGCTTTAGTGAATGTAGGTCATCATTGGGAGGAGAGTTGCAGTCAAAGAATGACCAAGCATGAAAATGGATCGACATCAAACATGAAAAATAAGGTACGTCAACTTAATCTCTTGAGCCTTGTATTTACATATGAGTAATGGGGGTATAGGCATGGCATGATGGTAAAAAGTAAGAATATTTAGGTAATTTTTGCATGCATGATAAAACCCTTAGTTCTATTCCATAGGAGGGATTTCCCACCCACGACAGAATTGGTGACCACACCGGGGATCTCTAGGGTTTCTGGGAATATTTTGTTTTTTGGGTCTTTTTTAAAAATTGGTTTCATTACTTATTTTTAAAGTTTCTACAAAAGTCTGAGCTAATAGAGATTCTAGTCTTCCATACCAATTATCTATGTTTCTTTGTTTGAATGCATTTTTTTTTCGAGACACATAGAGGTACATGCGGCCTATATAAGGTCTGCACATGTGTACCCGTGCCCTACCCTCACACAGCCTGCATGTACACGCTAGTTGAGGAAGTGTCAGTGGCATGTATGATTTCAGAAAATTTGTTTTAGAGAGGCAGTCATCCTCTCCCCCGTCAGAAGTAATCCTTCTCAGGGGTTTTCTGGAACTCATTCTAGTCTCTGTTTTTTGCAGGTTTGTAGCTTAGGTTTCACCTCATATTGGTTTTGTTTTATGAATTTTTCCTTCAATTATTTTCTTTTTCTGTCAAAGTAAGTTTCTAAGTCTTCAAGAGATTTTGGTTCTCAATACCAGTAGTATTTACCAGTGCTTGATTGATTTTCGTTTCATTTTTTGAAGAGTTGCAGAGGTACACGCGGTCTACATAAGGTATTCATGCATGTACATGCGCTCTGACCTTACACAGCGCGTGTGCACACACTGGTTGTTGAACTGTCAGCAGCGTGCCAGATGAGAAAATATTTTGGTTTAAGGAGAGGCAGTCATCCTTTCCTTGTCAAGAGTTATACCTCTCAGGGTTCTTGTTCCATGTCATAGCAGTTTTAGCCTAGGTTGGATTCCATCATAGCTTGCTTTTTCATTGAAATATTTCTTGTGTTTCCTAGCTTTCTTAACTTATTTTTAGCTTGAAATTTTAAGAAAAATGAGTTTATTTTAGAATCATTTGTTATTTCTTCTTGATTGGAAGAAAATATAAAAAAAAATTAGTTTGTTAGATCTCTTTCTTTTCTGGAATTTTTTTTGCATTGTTATTTGAAAAAGAAAAAAAAATTAGCATAGAGTTGTGTTTTCTTCTAATTTTAAAAGCATTTCAATATATATATATATATATATATATATATATATATATATATATATATATATATATATATATATATATATATATATATAATCATTCTTTGCTAGTGTTCATGTAAGTTTCATCATTTTTTTGCAAGAGTCTTAATACCATCAGTTGCACTACCATATCCTTTTTAGTAAATCAAGCCAATAAAAAGAACGCTAATTAAAATCAATGAAACTTTATGTTTTATAGGGTTCATCAACTAGTCTAGGTTAGAGCCTTTATTTAGGTTGGAAAGGAAACTATTCAAGGCTACAAAAAATACATAAGAGTCTGTGATAGGGAGTGTAGAATTCGAGTAATGTGGAAATTATCTGGGACCCCCCTTTAACACAGGGGCTAAACACGAGGTCACATGCAAAAAGGTAGCAAAGATAACCCCTCCAAAGATAGACCAAGCGTAGTGGGGAATGAATATAGAGGACTTGTCTTGGGATTATATTGATCGCATTTGCCACAGAGGTTCATGGGTCTCAAATCCATTCAAGGTCCTCAGTCGTCTTCTGGAACACTTTATTTCGATACCCTTGATAGGTTTCAGGCTTGATACCCTTCTCATTGCAGTCCACCCAACTGTCAATTGTACCCGCTTGGTGATTGTTCATGAGCTGGAAACCTAGTTTCCTTTATTTTAGGGACTTACACAGGGGACCGCAGGGGTATACCATAGTACCTAGGGAAAACATCGGGCCACTCTTTATAGAGTATACCTGGAGGGTGCTTCTGTATTCAAGTTGCACTTGCACTGGTAATTTTTGCTAGTGTTGGTTGGTGTAACTGTTCTTCCAACTAGTTAGTCATTTGCTTGATTTTCCTTTAGGAACTTTTAGTGTGTTCTCTGTTCTACCTAGTTTTCCATAGTGCGTTAGTTATTGTGGCTTTGGGTCTCTGACCTAGGGTGGTAGACCTCCCACTCCACTGGTCATGAGTACTTTTTCGGTCTTCCTCTTATAAACGTGGAGCCACCTCTTTATAGGCATTGTTTTGATACCACTGGTTTTCCAGAGTCAGTGCATGAGACTTTTATGGACTTGAACGATCCCTCAAGGGGAAAACCTATGCATAGAATATTCATGGCCAAATTTCTCGATGATACCGACCAAGGAGCCCCTTCATAAGGGGATTCTTGTGCTTTTCCCTTCTTCGAAAATGTTGGTGTCCCTTTGACGGCCACTTTGTAAATTCCTGGGTTGAATGTGGGATTACCGGTTTGGTTGGGTACCATTCCAAATGTCCCAAATGCTCTTGACACTTCTCAGTTAAGAACTCTAAGTCATGGGCACCCTGTTGATGTTTCTTCATCAACAAAGTCTTATCCTTCTCCTTCTCCTTCCTCGGGTGAAATTATAGTTACTAGTAACTGGAAGTCTAAATGAAATAGAAAGAGGAAGAACAGTAAGAAGAAATCACCAACCTTTGCGAGTCATGTTGGAGATAGGTCGACAACCTCTGAAAATCACATTGAATACCAACACCCAACCTCTGCAAGTTATGCTGAGGGAACATACTCACCCTCTGCTAGTCATGCTGGGGGAAAAAGTCCAGTCATTGCTAGTCATATTGGTAATAGGTTTATAGCCTCTACAAGTCAAGTTATCGACCCATCACTAACCTCTACAAGTCATGTTGGAGATGTGAAACCAACCACTGCTAGTCATGTTGGGGGCATTAATTCTATTGATAAATCTAGATGGATAGGACGTAAGCCTAAGTTCCCTTGTAAGATTTGAAAGGGATATCATCTTACTCATTTGTGCCCTAGCATTTCAGAGGTAAAAAGATTGTGGTCCCTGTCTGCAAGCTCTTATGATTCTGAGTATTTTGAGGTTTCCTCACAATCTATTCAACCATTGGTTGAGAAAGTGGTCACACTGATGCAATCATCGGTCGATCCCACTCCTCTTTTGAGGGGTGAGGTCCCTTTAGATATTGTAGTCTCTCATCCTATTCAACCAGTGGTTGAGAAAGTGATTATGTCGATGCAATCATCGGCTAATCCCACTCCTCTTTTGAGGGGTGAGGTTCCTTTAGACCATGTAGTATCTCAGCCTATGTAGCCATTGGTTGAGAAAGTGGTCACACTAATGCAATCATCAACTGATCCCACTCCTCTTTTGAGGGGTGAGGTGCCTTTAGACCATGTAGTCTCTTAGCCTATTCAGCCATTGGCTGAAAAAGTAGTCATGCTGATGCAATCATCGGTTGATCCCACTCCTCTTTTGGGGGGTGAGGTGCCTTTAGACCATGTAGTCTCGCAGCCTATTCATCCATTGGTTGCAAAAGTGATCATGTTGATGTAGTCATCGGTTGATCCCACTCCTCTTTTGCGAGGTGAGGTGTCTTTAGACTACATAGTCCCACAGCCTATTCAACCATTGGTTGTGAAAGTGGTCATGTTGATTCATTCATCGGATGATCCCAATCTTCTTTTGGGGATTGATGTGTCTACCGACTATGTTTTTAGCATACCCAGTTCAATACTTTCAGAACAAGGGGGCATTCCGCTCGTTCCGAGCACACCCCCTCCAAGCCCTAGGATGGTTTCCTTTGATTAGAATGACCTTGTTGAGTCTTGTCTTCCTTCTACCACACCTTTTCAAATAAGGGTTGAAGTTAATTCAATAAACATTTATCAATGGATTGTGGATGAGGGGGCCTCTGCAAGTATTTTATCCTCCTCGGCTTGGAAATTCTTTGGATCTCCCAAGCTTCTGTCTGCTTTGCATGAGTTTTTGGCTTTTGACAGATGTCCTAGTGAATATTTGGGGATTCTTCCTTAGTTTCCTATCTCATTAGGTGAGAAGAATGTCCTTGTTGATGTTATAGTGGTGCAAGGCCCATTAGATTTCAATATGCTTCTCAGGCGTGATTATGTATATGCTATGAATGATGTAGTTTTTATGCTCTTCCGGGTGATGCATTTCCCTCACAATGGAAGCATTGTCACTATCGACCAGCTGGCATCTGATAATCACCATCCTAATTCAACATTATTTTAGACTACCCCTTTATATGTTCCTAACGTTCCTATAGACTCTACCCTGCCATGGGTTAATTATGTGGCATCATATCCTCGGTGTTTAATTGCTTCTGAGAAAGAACCTGTGAAATCATGTTTGTCTTCTCAAGACTTGGAATCAACAATTGATCCTTTGGTTTATCCAATGGGGGCATGGTATCCCTCTCTTCCTCCTCTTGGTCCAAGTGGGATTGAGTGTCCTTCTAAGTCTGATCTCGTTGTTTGTAGATCATCAAGCCCTCATTCTTGTGATTCTTCATTGATAGACTCTACCAATCCTGGACAGAACCTCCATAATCATATGGAGTATGGTTAGTTTACTTCACCCTTTGGGACTGTCGACCCTCATTTGTGTGATTTCTCATATTTTGAATTGCCTTCAGATGAGGCTATCCTTGAAGCCATGACTACGATTTCTATCCTACAGGAGGACTTACACTGTGGCTTGTGTTTTCCTCCCTTTCGGAAGACTTCACAAGTTGACTATCGAAGAGACTCCTAGTCTGAGCCTAGCAGCGGGCTCTACCTGAACTAGTTTCATACATGAGTTGTAGCCCCCATAGAGTCTTCTTTAAGACCTTTTCAGACTCCCTAAAGATAACAAGATTGTTGAGTGAACTTGTTTCTTCACACTCGTTAAATTGGTCCAGAAGAACGTTCCTTACATGGGTCTTCTTTTAAGCCCTTTTTAGACCCTCTAAACATGAAAATATTGTCGAGAGATCTTGTGGCCTTTCACGCTCGTTAAACTGAAAATTGAAGTCACTGCTATCCGGTGGTAGTTTACCCCTTTTTTGATCCAGATGGTCCACTGTACAAACAAATGTATACTCTTAGGAACTTCAGTTCTCTAGAAGAGTACTCTCAGATATAATTTTAACCCTTTTTCGAGCCTGAGGGACTAAATTTACGAAAAAAGAACCCCCATGGAGTCCATAGTTAATCTCTTTTCAGACTCCCTAAAATTGAAAATATCATCGAGTGACCTTATTCTTTCACACTCGTTAAAATGGTCTAGAAGAACATTCCTGACGGAGTCCATAGTTAAGCTTTTTTCAGACTCCTAAAAAATTAAAAAATGGCCAAGTGATCTTTTCTGTATCACACTTGTTAAAATGGCTTTGAATACACGTCTTGTCGGTGCTAGTTTACCCCTTTTTTGAACTAACTAGACTACCTTCGAAAAATGTACCCCATTGGAGTCTCCTTTTACATTTTTTTAGACTCTCTAAATATGAAAAACCACCGAGCTTACCTTCTCTGGGCTCGTTAAACTTACATCGAAGGACCTTACAATTGTTTGTTTTGTTAGCCATGTTTGCATACCCATGTCTTTGGTCTAATTTCGGCTCCATGTTGCTCTCAACTGAACCATATGAAGCATGCCTTATATGCAAGCCTTGTATCACCAGAAGATTGTTGGTTCTGGAGCCTGATTATCTTCCTGATTCAAAGGTCTTTTACTTTCAGTCGTGTTTATACCCCATGAAGTATTTACACCCCAGAAGTATGTACACTCTTCCACGCGAGGGAGTGCAGAGGAGGGGTACCCCCTTTGCGGGGTCTGGGGGAAAGAGGTCCCCCAGTGGGGGTTAGAGGGCGAAGCCCCCAAAGGAAAAATTGCCTTGTAAATGTATATTGTAATTTCATTGTAAATCTGGACCGTTCATTATAAGGTCATAGATCTGATAATAGAGATTATGTTATGGTTTTTTTCCCTAGAAGGAAACCCTCTTTTATGAGGGAAATGTTTTGCGGCTATGATTGATGATGAATATTGTATTCTGAGATAGGAGACTATGAGAGAAAGAAGAGGAAGTTACAGTGGGTTTGTTGTAGGTTGTATCCCTTCATATGATGGATAATAAAAAAGAAAGGACCTAGCAATTTATCTGGTGGACGTAGCCCACACTGGGTGAACCACATAAATCTGTGTCTCTATTGTATTGTGTATCTTCTATGTTTTGTTTCCGCATTTGATTTATTTTATTTCTCCATGGTCCTATTTTTCTAACAACTGGTCTCAGAGTGAAAGGTAACTCGCAGGAAAAGAGGGTTCCTGGTTCGAGTGGGAGAAATGTTGGAAGATGGAAAGTTTAGGATCGAGAAATTTAACGGCCAAAACTACCAGTTATGTTAGATGCAGATGGAAGACTATTTATATCAGAGGGATCTATTCCTACCATTGGGTGGAATAACAAAGAAGTCGGCAACTACGAAGGACAAAGAATGGGAGATTCTTGAAAGAAAGGATCTAGGAATGATATGGCTAAGCCTGGCAACATCGGTGGCTTTCAATATTTTGAAAATCGGTGGCTTTCAATATTTTGAAATAAAAGACAATGAAGGGTTTGATGGATGCATTGGCCAAATTGTATGAAAAGACCTCCGTGTCCAATAAGGTATTTCTAATGAAGAGATTATTTAATATAAAGATGTCGGAAGGTGGGTTTGTTGCAGATCATTTAAATGATTTTAATACAGTTACTAATCAACTAAGTTCTATAAAAGTGGACTTTGGTGATGAGGTCACGGATATTATAATCTTGTGCTCATTGCCAGAAAGACGGAATGGCTTGGTCATGGCTGTAAGTAACTCTGTCTCTGGTTCAAATACTTTAAAATTTGATGATGTTGTTGGTGTTATCCTTAGTGAGGAAATGCGATGGAAAATCATAGGTGAGACACCAGGAAATGCGTTGAACATGGAGAATAGGGGAAGACAAAAGGATAGAGGAAAGGGTTTCGGGAACCATGGAAATTCTAGGAAGGGCAGATCCAAATCCCATATTGGAAAGATAGAGTGTTGAAATTCTGGGAAGAGAGGACATCTGAAGAAAGACTGCAGAGCTCCAAAGAAACAAAGAGATGGACAACTTGAGAGAAATTGGGAAGAAAATGTAACAGGTGATATGTTACAAGATGCTTTGATTCTTTC
>ML795954.1:184050-202398 GCA_009831015.1 Picea engelmannii
ATATATATATATATATATATATATATATATATATATATATATATATATATATATATATATATATATATATATATATAATCATTCTTTGCTAGTGTTCATGTAAGTTTCATCATTTTTTTGCAAGAGTCTTAATACCATCAGTTGCACTACCATATCCTTTTTAGTAAATCAAGCCAATAAAAAGAACGCTAATTAAAATCAATGAAACTTTATGTTTTATAGGGTTCATCAACTAGTCTAGGTTAGAGCCTTTATTTAGGTTGGAAAGGAAACTATTCAAGGCTACAAAAAATACATAAGAGTCTGTGATAGGGAGTGTAGAATTCGAGTAATGTGGAAATTATCTGGGACCCCCCTTTAACACAGGGGCTAAACACGAGGTCGCATGCGAAAAGGTAGCAAAGATAACCCCTCCAAAGCTAGACCAAGCGTAGTGGGGAATGAATATAGAGGACTTGTCTTGGGATTATATTGATCGCATTTGCCACAGAGGTTCATGGGTCTCAAATCCATTCAAGGTCCTCAATTGTCTTCTGGAACACTTTATTTCGATACCCTTGATAGGTTTCAGGCTTGATACCCTGCTCATTGCGGTCCACCCAATTGTCAATTGTACCTGCTTGGTGATTGTTCATGAGCTGGAAACCTAGTTTCCTTTATTTTAGGGACTTACACAGGGGACAGCAGGGGTATACCATAGTACCTAGGGAAAACATCAGGCCACTCTTTACAGAGTATACCTGGAGGGTGCTTCTGTATTCAAGTTGCACTTGCACTGGTAATTTTTGCTAGTGTTGGTTGGTGTAACTGTTCTTCCAACTAGTTAGTCGTTTGCTTGATTTTCCTTTAGGAACTTTTAGTGTGTGCTCTGTTCTACCTAGTTTTCCATAGTGCGTTAGTTATTGTGGCTTTGGGTCTCTAACCTAGGGTGGTAGACCTCCCACTCCACTGGTCGTGAGTACTTTTTCGGTCTTCCTCTTATAAACGTGGAGCCACCTCTTTATAGGCATTGTTTTGATACCACTGGTTTTCCAGAGTCAGTGCATGAGACTTTTACGGACTTGAACGATCCCTCAAGGGGAAAACCTATGCATAGAATATTCATGGCCAAATTTCTCGACGATACCGACCAAGGAGCCCCTTCATAAGGGGATTCTTGTGCTTTTCCCTTCTTCGAAAACGTTGGTGTCCCTTTGATGGCCACTTTGTAAATTCCTGGGTTGAATGTGGGATTACCGGTTTGGTTGGGTACCATTCCAAATGTCCAAAATGCTCTTGAAACTTCTCAGTTAAGAACTCTAAGTCATGAGCACCCTGTTGATGTTTCTTCATCAGCAAAGTCTTATCCTTCTCCTTCTCCTTCCTCTGGTGAAATTACAGTTACTAGTAACTGGAAGTCTAAATGAAATAGAAAGAGGAAGAACAGTAAGAAGAAATCACCAACCTTTGCGAGTCATGTTGGAGATAGGTCGACAACCTCTGAAAGTCACATTGAGTACCAACACCCAACCTCTGCAAGTTATGCTGGGGGAACATACTCACCCTCTGCAAGTCATGCTGGGGGGAAAAGTCCAGTCATTGCTAGTCATATTGGTAATAGGTCTATAGCCTCTACAAGTCAAGTTATCGACCCATCACTAACCTCTACAAGTCATGTTGGAGATGTGAAACCAACCACTGCTAGTCATGTTGGGGGCATTAATTCTATTGATAAATCTAGATGGATAGGACGTAAGCCTAAGTTCCATTGTAAGATTTGAAAGGGATATCATCTTACTCATTTGTGCCCTAGCATTCCAGAGGTAAAAAGATTGTGGTCCCTCTCTGCAAGCTCTTATGATTCTGAGTATTTTGAGGTTTCCTCACAATCTATTCAACCATTGGTTGAGAAAGTGGTCACACTAATGCAATCATCGGCCGATCCCACTCCTCTTTTGAGGGGTGAGGTCCCTTTAGATATTGTAGTCTCTCATCCTATTCAACCAGTGGTTGAGAAAGTGATTATGTCGATGCAATCATCGGCTAATCCCACTCCTCTTTTGAGGGGTGAGGTTCCTTTAGACCATGTAGTATCTCAGCCTATGTAGCCATTGGTTGAGAAAGTGGTCACACTAATGCAATCATCAACTGATCCCACTCCTCTTTTGAGGGGTGAGGTGCCTTTAGACCATGTAGTCTCTTAGCCTATTCAGCCATTGGCTGAAAAAGTAGTCATGCTGATGCAATCATCGGTTGATCCCACTCCTCTTTTGGGGGGTGAGGTGCCTTTAGACCATGTAGTCTCGCAGCCTATTCATCCATTGGTTGCAAAAGTGATCATGTTGATGTAGTCATCGGTTGATCCCACTCCTCTTTTGCGAGGTGAGGTGTCTTTAGACTACATAGTCCCACAGCCTATTCAACCATTGGTTGTGAAAGTGGTCATGTTGATTCATTCATCGGATGATCCCAATCTTCTTTTGGGGATTGATGTGTCTACCGACTATGTTTTTAGCATACCCAGTTCAATACTTTCAGAACAAGGGGGCATTCCGCTCGTTCCGAGCACACCCCCTCCAAGCCCTAGGATGGTTTCCTTTGATTAGAATGACCTTGTTGAGTCTTGTCTTCCTTCTACCACACCTTTTCAAATAAGGGTTGAAGTTAATTCAATAAACATTTATCAATGGATTGTGGATGAGGGGGCCTCTGCAAGTATTTTATCCTCCTCGGCTTGGAAATTCTTTGGATCTCCCAAGCTTCTGTCTGCTTTGCATGAGTTTTTGGCTTTTGACAGATGTCCTAGTGAATATTTGGGGATTCTTCCTTAGTTTCCTATCTCATTAGGTGAGAAGAATGTCCTTGTTGATGTTATAGTGGTGCAAGGCCCATTAGATTTCAATATGCTTCTCAGGCGTGATTATGTATATGCTATGAATGATGTAGTTTTTATGCTCTTCCGGGTGATGCATTTCCCTCACAATGGAAGCATTGTCACTATCGACCAGCTGGCATCTGATAATCACCATCCTAATTCAACATTATTTTAGACTACCCCTTTATATGTTCCTAACGTTCCTATAGACTCTACCCTGCCATGGGTTAATTATGTGGCATCATATCCTCGGTGTTTAATTGCTTCTGAGAAAGAACCTGTGAAATCATGTTTGTCTTCTCAAGACTTGGAATCAACAATTGATCCTTTGGTTTATCCAATGGGGGCATGGTATCCCTCTCTTCCTCCTCTTGGTCCAAGTGGGATTGAGTGTCCTTCTAAGTCTGATCTCGTTGTTTGTAGATCATCAAGCCCTCATTCTTGTGATTCTTCATTGATAGACTCTACCAATCCTGGACAGAACCTCCATAATCATATGGAGTATGGTTAGTTTACTTCACCCTTTGGGACTGTCGACCCTCATTTGTGTGATTTCTCATATTTTGAATTGCCTTCAGATGAGGCTATCCTTGAAGCCATGACTACGATTTCTATCCTACAGGAGGACTTACACTGTGGCTTGTGTTTTCCTCCCTTTCGGAAGACTTCACAAGTTGACTATCGAAGAGACTCCTAGTCTGAGCCTAGCAGCGGGCTCTACCTGAACTAGTTTCATACATGAGTTGTAGCCCCCATAGAGTCTTCTTTAAGACCTTTTCAGACTCCCTAAAGATAACAAGATTGTTGAGTGAACTTGTTTCTTCACACTCGTTAAATTGGTCCAGAAGAACGTTCCTTACATGGGTCTTCTTTTAAGCCCTTTTTAGACCCTCTAAACATGAAAATATTGTCGAGAGATCTTGTGGCCTTTCACGCTCGTTAAACTGAAAATTGAAGTCACTGCTATCCGGTGGTAGTTTACCCCTTTTTTGATCCAGATGGTCCACTGTACAAACAAATGTATACTCTTAGGAACTTCAGTTCTCTAGAAGAGTACTCTCAGATATAATTTTAACCCTTTTTCGAGCCTGAGGGACTAAATTTACGAAAAAAGAACCCCCATGGAGTCCATAGTTAATCTCTTTTCAGACTCCCTAAAATTGAAAATATCATCGAGTGACCTTATTCTTTCACACTCGTTAAAATGGTCTAGAAGAACATTCCTGACGGAGTCCATAGTTAAGCTTTTTTCAGACTCCTAAAAAATTAAAAAATGGCCAAGTGATCTTTTCTGTATCACACTTGTTAAAATGGCTTTGAATACACGTCTTGTCGGTGCTAGTTTACCCCTTTTTTGAACTAACTAGACTACCTTCGAAAAATGTACCCCATTGGAGTCTCCTTTTACATTTTTTTAGACTCTCTAAATATGAAAAACCACCGAGCTTACCTTCTCTGGGCTCGTTAAACTTACATCGAAGGACCTTACAATTGTTTGTTTTGTTAGCCATGTTTGCATACCCATGTCTTTGGTCTAATTTCGGCTCCATGTTGCTCTCAACTGAACCATATGAAGCATGCCTTATATGCAAGCCTTGTATCACCAGAAGATTGTTGGTTCTGGAGCCTGATTATCTTCCTGATTCAAAGGTCTTTTACTTTCAGTCGTGTTTATACCCCATGAAGTATTTACACCCCAGAAGTATGTACACTCTTCCACGCGAGGGAGTGCAGAGGAGGGGTACCCCCTTTGCGGGGTCTGGGGGAAAGAGGTCCCCCAGTGGGGGTTAGAGGGCGAAGCCCCCAAAGGAAAAATTGCCTTGTAAATGTATATTGTAATTTCATTGTAAATCTGGACCGTTCATTATAAGGTCATAGATCTGATAATAGAGATTATGTTATGGTTTTTTTCCCTAGAAGGAAACCCTCTTTTATGAGGGAAATGTTTTGCGGCTATGATTGATGATGAATATTGTATTCTGAGATAGGAGACTATGAGAGAAAGAAGAGGAAGTTACAGTGGGTTTGTTGTAGGTTGTATCCCTTCATATGATGGATAATAAAAAAGAAAGGACCTAGCAATTTATCTGGTGGACGTAGCCCACACTGGGTGAACCACATAAATCTGTGTCTCTATTGTATTGTGTATCTTCTATGTTTTGTTTCCGCATTTGATTTATTTTATTTCTCCATGGTCCTATTTTTCTAACAACTGGTCTCAGAGTGAAAGGTAACTCGCAGGAAAAGAGGGTTCCTGGTTCGAGTGGGAGAAATGTTGGAAGATGGAAAGTTTAGGATCGAGAAATTTAACGGCCAAAACTACCAGTTATGTTAGATGCAGATGGAAGACTATTTATATCAGAGGGATCTATTCCTACCATTGGGTGGAATAACAAAGAAGTCGGCAACTACGAAGGACAAAGAATGGGAGATTCTTGAAAGAAAGGATCTAGGAATGATATGGCTAAGCCTGGCAACATCGGTGGCTTTCAATATTTTGAAAATCGGTGGCTTTCAATATTTTGAAATAAAAGACAATGAAGGGTTTGATGGATGCATTGGCCAAATTGTATGAAAAGACCTCCGTGTCCAATAAGGTATTTCTAATGAAGAGATTATTTAATATAAAGATGTCGGAAGGTGGGTTTGTTGCAGATCATTTAAATGATTTTAATACAGTTACTAATCAACTAAGTTCTATAAAAGTGGACTTTGGTGATGAGGTCACGGATATTATAATCTTGTGCTCATTGCCAGAAAGACGGAATGGCTTGGTCATGGCTGTAAGTAACTCTGTCTCTGGTTCAAATACTTTAAAATTTGATGATGTTGTTGGTGTTATCCTTAGTGAGGAAATGCGATGGAAAATCATAGGTGAGACACCAGGAAATGCGTTGAACATGGAGAATAGGGGAAGACAAAAGGATAGAGGAAAGGGTTTCGGGAACCATGGAAATTCTAGGAAGGGCAGATCCAAATCCCATATTGGAAAGATAGAGTGTTGAAATTCTGGGAAGAGAGGACATCTGAAGAAAGACTGCAGAGCTCCAAAGAAACAAAGAGATGGACAACTTGAGAGAAATTGGGAAGAAAATGTAACAGGTGATATGTTACAAGATGCTTTGATTCTTTCTGTAGATAATATTTTTGAGTCTTGGGTAGTAGATTTAGGGGCTTCATTTCATGCCACACCCCATAGAAAACATTTTCTAGATTATGTTCAGGGTGATTTTGGACAGGTTCATTTGGGTGACGATGCACCATGCAAAATTGTTGGAATGGGAAAGGTAAAAATAAAGAAACACAATGGAAACCAATGGTTGTTGAAAGAGGTAAGACATGTTCCATATTTAAGGAAAAATCTAATTTCAACAGGGCAGTTGCAAGTGAAGGTTGTATATCCATATTTATAGATAAGACGTGGAAGGTCATCAAAGGATCATTGGTGATGGCGAAAGGAGAGAAGGTAGGTGTTGGGTTACGGAAAAGGTATAAATATCTTCCTTGTTCCCACAGTTCATGATATGATTTTGATTGATTCTTCAGATAGTTAGGGATAAATAGAAAAGAACATGATTAATATGTCTCTTAGGGTTGTTATTGAAGTTTTATTAAATAGATTCTAAATTACGATTGGAATGGTTTGATTTTGTTGCAGAATTGGATAAATAACTGTCAAACATAACCAAAGAGATCTTGGCTATGCGCAAGCTATTGGAGGTTGAAGACTTTTTAGGTGAAAAACAGTTTTGAAGATAATGCATTTTCTATATTGTAACTTTATAATAGTAAAGAAATCCCGAGGATCTTTTGATCCTCAGGATAGCTTGATTTACCCAGATTATTGTAATATATAAGAGGGTAATAGATCCAGGAAAAAGGAGAGAAAAAACACATTCAAGTATTTAGATTCATAATTTCTCTGCGCAAGAATTTTTTGTAAATGTTTCACTAGCTATGGAATCAATGAAAGTTTTGAGTGTTTCTACCATTTCTTTGTTCTGAGTTTCTTGTAGCATTACTTCTGAAGACCGAGGGCCCAATATGAAGGAGCTACTATCTCGTTCTGTAATTGTATTAGTTCAAAGTTTGATTTCTATTTTGTGATTTAGATCTCTTTTACAATAGCCAAGGATAAATTCATAAGTGTGTTAATGATTTTATGATTTTTTGCGTATAGAAGACATACATTTCCCTCAAGTATTATTGATTGTTGTTACGATTTCCATTTCTGAATTTGTTGCTTGGCAGTTCCTCACATTTTCATCTGTGTTGTTCCTTTTCCTTCAATTTACAATTGTTGTTCCTTTCAGTTAAAGTTACAATAGTTGTTCCTTTCGGTAAAAGTTACATTAGCTATCCCTTTCGACTAGATTACAATTGTTGTTTCTTTCTGTAGATAGAGTAATTCATTATTTCCTTTCCAACAATCATAATTCATAATTGATAGTTAATTCTGCAAGTCCTCACTTAGATTCAATTACTACTTTTTAGTTAAGAGAATTCAATAGATTGATTAGTTCCTTTCCACTTTATAGCATCTTAGTAATCGGATTTCAATTCCATTAGTTCTTAGAATCTTTGGTGAACGTTTGAGGAACTTGATTGTTGATGAACTCATATTTTGTTTAGCTACATGATTTTAGGCTACCTACATAGACTTTGCTAATATTCTTGTGATAAAAGACGAATCTTCAGGTTGATAAATTAATGTTAAACTAAGGTTGTTTTTAGGACATCTTTAGACACCAACAATAGGTACATTGAATTTATGTACTGGTAATACTGACTCTTCTATCTCTTTATCTTCTACAGGAGTGGATACAACACTATGGCATCATAGGCTTGGACACATGAGTGAGAAGGGGATGCAGATACTTCAAAAAAGAAATTTGTTGCCAAATCTTAAACAAATTGATTTGGACTTCTGTGAGCATTGTGTTTATGGAAAACAAAAGAGAGTCAAATTTCTCAGAGTCAGAAAAGAAGAGTGAAAGGTTAGAGCTTGTGCATACAGATGTATGGGGACTAGCTCAGGTATCATATCTTGGTGGCTTTCATTATTATATTACTTTTATTGATGATGCAACTAGAAAAACTTGGGTTTATTGCATTTGACAAAAATCTGATGTTTTTGATACTTTTAAGAAATGGAAAGCTTTGGTTGAGAACGAGACAGTAAAAAAGTTGAAGTGTCTCAGATCAGATAATGGAGGTGAATATTGCAGCAAGGATTTTGATGATTATTTTTCATACCATGGGATTCATAGAGAGAAGAAAGTTCCAAGAACACCACAAGAAAATGGTGTGTCAAAAAGGATGAACAGAACAATCATGGAGCATGCAAGGAGTATGAGATTGTGTGTTGGTTTTCCCTTGCAGTTTTGGACAGATGTTGTAGATACTGTTGTTTACTTAATAAACAGAGGACCTTCAAGCTCTTTGTATGGTAGAATTCCAGAGGAGGAATGGATAGGAAAAAATGTAAACTATTCCTTTTTGAAAACTTTCGGTTGTGAAGCATTTGTTCATATTGATAAAGAAAATAGAACAAACCTTGAGGCAAAATCCAAGAAGTGTACCTTTATTGGATATGGTGTTAATGATTTTGGTTATCGCTTATGGGATTATGAAAATAAAAAAATCATTAGGAGTATAGATTTCATATTCAATGATAAGGTCATGTGCAAAGATCAGTTGCAGGGAAGAAACAGGAAAAATAAAAACAAGAATACATAGTGCTTGATGAGATCACTAAAAAGGAAATTCCAAAGGAACCAGAAAATCAAAATGTACAACAACAGGAGCAGCAGGTACCTCAAACACCTACAAGTGTTGTTAGAAAATTTATTAGGCTAAGTATACCCCCTGAACGATACTCTCCTTCATTGTATTATTTATTGTTGACTAATTCTGGTAAACTAGAATGTTATGAAGAGGCAATGCAGGTAGACACCAAAAGGAAGTGGGAGCAAGGCATGAAAGAGGAAATGGATTCCTTGGTAAATAACCATACTTGGGACTTGGTTCATTTGCCTGCAGGAAAAAGAGCATTGCAGAATAAATGGGTTTACAAGTTGAAGGAAGAAGATGGAGGAGAAAAGTGGTACAAGGCTAGACTTGTTGTAAAGGGATTTGCACAAAAAAAAGGTATAGATTTTGATGAAATATTTTCTCTTGTTGTTAAAATGACTTCAATTAGAACTATTTTAAGTCTTGTGGCAGTAGAAGATTTTCATCTTGAACAGTTAGATGTAAAAATAGATTTTCTCCATGGGGATTTGGAGGAAGATATTTATATGCAGTAGCCACAGGGGTATGAGGTCAAAGGGAAGGATAATTTGGTATGCAGTTTGAAGAAGAGATTATATGGCCTAAAGCAATATCCAAGGCAGTGATATCTGAAGTTTGATAGGTTTACGATAGAACAGGGTTATAGTAGATGTCATTCTGATCACTGTGTTTATTTTAAAAATCTAGAAAATGGAATCTTTATTATCTTGCCATTGTATGTAGATGGCATGCTTGTTACAGGGTCTAATATGTAGGATATAAATGTTCTCAAGAAGAAATTAGCCAATTCATTTGCGATGAAGGATCTAGGTGCTGCAAAGAAAATCCTTGGTATGAGAATAAAAAGAGACAGGAAAAATTGCAAACTGACATTGTCTCAGGGTGAGTACATAGAGAAGTTGTTGGAGAGGTTTAGAATGAAGAATGCAAAACCAGTTAGTACACCTTTGGCCAGCCATTTAAAATTGACTAAGGAAATGTGTCCAAAGACATAGGAGGATATAGAATACATGTCTAGGGTCCCATATTCATTAGCAGTTGGCAATTTGATGTATGCAATGGTCTGCACAAGACCAGACATTGCACATGCAGTGGGAGTTGTGAGAAGATATATGAACAATCCAGGTAAAGAACATTGGGAGGAAGTAAAGTGGATTCTTAGATACTTGAGAGGTATTGCTAATCATGCATTATGTTTTGGAGGTTCAAAAACTGTTCTACAAGGATATGGAAAGTGATAAAGATAGCAGGAGGAGTACCACAGGGTATGTGTTTACTATAGGTGGAACAACAATAAGTTCAATTTCAAAACTGCAAAAGGTTGTTGCACTTTCAACAATAGAGGCAGAGTATGTTGTTGCTACAGAGGCTACTAAAGAGATGATTTGGTTATAGAGGTTTATGGAGGAATTGGGAAAGAAGTAAGAGAATAATAGGTTGTACTGTGACAATGAGAGTGCCATTCATCTTGCAAAAAACTCAGCCTTCCATTCGAATACTAAGAATATACAGTTGAGGTACCACTTCATATGTTCCACCTTGGAAGATGGACATTTGAAGTTCAAAAATATACACACTATCCAAAATCCTGTAGACATGTTAACAAAGGGAGTAACCAAGGAGAAACTGAGTTCCTGCTCAGCTCAGTTGGTCTTCAAGAATGAAGATGAAGATGAGGAATTTTCTAGGTCCAAGAAGGTTCAGATTCCAGCATATACAATAGTGGTGGAGTTGTTGAGATCGGTCTCCAAGTGGGAGATTGTTGGTTGTGGAGCCTGATTATCTTCCTGATTCAGAGGTCTTTTAATTTCAGCCATGTTTATACCCCATGAAATATTTACACCCCAGAAGTATGTACACTCTTCCACGCGGGGGAGTGCATAGGGGGGTTACCCTCTCTGTGTGGTCCGGGGGGGCTATTCCCCCCCCGGACTGGGGGGTCTTGGGGAAAGAGAGACCCTGCAGGAAAAATTTCCTTGTAAATGTATAATGTAATTTCATTGTAAATTTGGACCATTCATTATAAGGTCGTATATCTAATGGTAGAGATTATGTTAGGGTTTGTTTCCCTAGAAGAAAACCCTCTTTTATGAGGGAAATGTATTGCGGCTATGATTGATGGTGAATATTGTATTCTAAGATAGGAGACAGTGAGAGAAAGAAGAGGAAATTACATCGGGTTTGATGTAGGTTGTATCCCTTCATGTGATGGATAATAATAAAGGAAGGACCTGGCAATTTCTCTGGTGGAAATAGCCCACACTGGGTGAACCACGTAAATCTGTGTCTTTATTGTATTGTGTATCTTCTATGTTTTATTTCCGCATTTGATTTATTTTATTTCTCCATGGTCCTATTTTTCTAACACTTTGCCTCTGCATCTTGACACCTTTGGCCCCTGGAGGATTTTTCCTGAGTGTCCTTTTCTTGCATATGTCCCTTTTCCCTGAGAATCCCTGTGTTTCATGTGCTTGGAACTAGTATGTTTGCGACAATCGATCCTCCTTTGTAACATAGTATTATTTTATTCTTTTTCAAGCTTTCCAACATTATTGAAAAAGACAAACAAAAATCAAATATACCCCAAAAAGAGTAAGGGAAAAGTATTTTCTTTTTATTGGAAACACAATGAGTCTCCCTTGGACAAAGCACATCCTTCCATTTTTTCTTCAAGCTCTGTGATTTAATATGACCTTAGGAAGTTGTTCTCACTGCATAGAGCTGTGTCCTCCTCCGTTTGGTTATTCTTCCAAACATATGGAGATTTTTTGTTGCCTCCTTCCTCGTAAACTTATGTTAATGCCATGCTGCCTAAGTCTCATAATTTGTCATGCTATTGTCCAAGGGAATTTTTTACCAAGCCTGAGTTGGCCCCTCTGCAGTTTGTTTCTTTCCCTCATGCCCGACCATCCCGAATGTCCAATCAAGTATTTGTTCCAAATCAATGAAGCCTTCAGTCTGATCATCAAGATTCTCTAGTCCATTACCGACGAGTCGTTAAAGACCTCTAGGTAGTGAAGTCGTACACTCATATTACACTCCTACTCGAGTTTTGAAGATTTTGAAGTTGTTGCTCTAGCTATGAAGACCTCATCTCCAGCCATCAAGCCTTATTATCTTCTAGAAGATGGATACTCTACATGTATATCTTTTTTATTTTGAGATGTAGCTCCGTTGTGCATTGTTCACGGCTACACTTTATATAGTTATATGACATGGATCTATAGTGTATTTGATTGTTAGCCATGATTTTATTTTATCTCAAGCATGGGTATGCCTACCTTGGCGAGACAATTATTATTTTGCAGACGACACCTCATGATTTTTAGTCCCTAGGCTCACTTGTTTGGCACATCGGTAAAGATTGTTAATCTATTTCGTCCATCAGATGCTCTTCTAACCTCACACATTAGGGGGAATATGTTATAACCCTAATTTACACCAGACATGATTACCTAGCATCAGGCCATCTCAGATTCCTTCTTTTCTAAAACACTACTGAAAAAATCTTCTTAAAAACCCCTTTTATAAAGGCCCACATGCCCTGTTACATTACTGCACGTGTGTACACGCTAGCTGAACCAAGACAGCCCGTGTGTACCTACAAAAGCATGAAAAAAGAAAATTTACTAATGAAACGCACAACTTTGGGTAAGTTAACTAAACCTTTCGGCCATGCATGGCCAATCATTCGATCAAATAACTAGCTCCTTCTAACCTATAAAAGAAGGGGTAGGGGTCCCATTTGGAGAAGGAGAGTCATAGTAAAGAAACTATACCCAATTGAGCATTCCCTTTGTCCCAACCTTTAGCCATCCTTGTGCAAAGAGAAGTATAGAGAAAATCAGTTAGAAGACAGTGGAAGAACAACCCAAGACCAGGATCGAGGAGCAGTAGCCGACTTTATCATTGTAAGGTATAATTATGAAGTTAATAAAAGAATTTATTTTCTCATCCCGCCATATTAGATTGTCATTATTGGAATATTAATTATATGATTGATTAAATATCTAACCCGTTAGTTCATATATCAAATGCATGTGTATTTCTTTGTTTTTCTTTAGTGAATGCAGGTCAGCATTGGGACGAGAGTTGCAGTCAAAGAATGACCAAGTGCGAAAAGGGATCGACATCAAACATGAAAAATAAGGTACGTCAACTTAATCTCTTGAGCCTTGTATTTACATATGAGTAATGGGGGTCTAGGCATGTAAGAATCTTTAGGTCATTTCTACATGCATGATAAAACCCTTAGTGCTATTTCATAGGAGGGATTTCCCACCCACAACAATTCACTCTATGGTATTTCAACCCCATAAACTCTTAAATTAATTGGCTATATCAAGCATCATAAAGTAATTATCCTCATCAATAGTGGTACCACCCATAACTTCATTAATTGAAGAATTTTTCAAGAGACCCATTTATATATCGACGTAGTAAATAAATTTCAAATCATGATTGCTAGTGGAAGTTCCATGAAATGTGGGGGTCATTTGGAAAATGTGTGCCTGCAAATTGGTAATTATTGTTTGAAATCCCACATGTTTTCCATTGAGATGGGGGGTTGCAAAATTGTTTTGGGTGATGAATGGTTACGCACACTTGGCCCCATAACCATGGATTTCAATGAATTATATGTGATGTTCCAATAGAATGGTCATCACTATAAGTTCCTAGGCATCATGACAGTCTCCTAGAGATCGTCAGTTAGAGATCGTCAGTTCACACCTGAATGGAAAAACTACTCAAAATGTTTCATTCTATAATTATTTCTCATATCCATGCCATTCAAGAATTTGAGACTCCCTCCCCACCTGTTCATCCCAACATGTATCTTATCCTCTCCAAACACCACTCCATTTTTGAAAACCTCCAAGGCCTCCCACCTTCCTGTGGTCCCCATGATCATTCCATCCCCTTTGTACCTGGTAGTATTCCTCTCAATATTTTCCCTTATCACCACCCTTTCCCTAACCCATAAAGTAGATATAATAATACATATTTCTATGTAATAAATGTCATCATTGGTAAATAAGGCCTATTTAATAATGTGAACACAACTATTGTAGGACAACTTACTAGAAGGTTCATCCTCTAGAATGTTCTCAAGAAGATAAAAGTAGTGTGTGTGTGTGTAGAGAGAGAGAGAGAGATCATTGCAAAGGTTTTCTTGTGCAAAAAGTTGTACTTGATCTTTTCTCTATTGAAGGTTTCCCCCTCAAAGAGGCAAGTGAATAATGCTTTCTAAATAATAAAGGTATCATATTGTGGATCCATATTTTCATTGTGAATTCCATTCTATTTCTTTATGATAACTATTTTGATAATGTTTTTCCTATTACTCTGGATGTTTTCATCTAGTACCTTACACAACCAAACATTGATTTGTTGCACATAATTTTATGCAAATGCAAGAAATTTGACCACACTCTAAATATAGTGAAGTCCATCTAAAATTTGAGCTTGTTATTAACATCATTGTGCTACAAGTTTATGTTAGCAATATATTGATTTAAATAAAACCTCCATCAAGTGTTGAATATTGTAGTTAATTTGATGTCCTATTGTTATAGCCCTAAAATTCCCTACTTATGCATACATGGCATTGGCCTTTATACTTGCACAATTTTCCAAAATACTACTAAGGAACTCTATTTAAAAAATCATTTTTTGGAGCATGTACGCACCCTACTACACTATTGTCCGCGTACATATGTTGGCTGCATACTAAAAAACCCGCGTTTACCTCCAAAAGTTGAAAACAATAAAAAGTTGAAAGGAATTCGGTGGAGTTTATGGGCTATTGGAGGTTTCCCAACCAATTCACTTGTTGTAGCCCATCCCCAACCCAAATAACTATCCTTTTGTCATATAAAAGGAGGTCTTGGTGTCCCATTTACACAAAAAGAATTAGAATGGTGAAACTCTGCCCAAATCCCTTTTCCCTCCTTGCCTAAGTACTTGCAGCTTAGGAAGATATAAAGCTGGAGGTGGTATATATCGAATGTTGGACTAAAGGTACTACTTCTAATACACTTTCCTAACTATTTATGTTCATCTTTTCAGAGTGTTTGGGGCAGTTTAGGAATTAGATTTCCTTTTTAGGGAGTTCATATATCTATCTATACTTACAACCCTAGTATAGTTATAGGGGGGGTTTCCCACTAGAACCTATTTATTCTATGGAGCAATTTCAAACACAATTCATCAAAATAATTGTTGAAACCCAAGAAATCAGAATCCCCTTAAACCATAGATAAATCCATAGTGTAGAGAAAATAAAGAAAATAATAAACACAATAATTTACCTTGGAAACTCAAATGGTAAAACTAGCTTTGAATGGGTCTTAGTTATTCATTCTGGAAATCTTTGGTTACATTCCTTCCATAGCTCTATGAGTCAGTTTGCCTAGTATTTTTTCTTTTTGAGAAATCCCATAGGTGTACATGCTCTAATTTGTCTTAGCCCACATACATACACCCTCTGCACAACAAACATCCCATGTACATATGTAGGTTGTTGGTGCATAACATGCATCTCTATGTCAATAAATTGTTTTTAGAAAAGAGAGGTCTTTCTCTTTCCTGATAGAATTTTAGGCTTCTCATGGATTTATTGGACCTTCCAGAGTATATGTTTTTGGCCTTAGCTTGGGTTAATTATTATTTTAACTTCTTTTCTTGACTTTATTTTGTTTTCCCTAGAGGTTTAGAGTGAACTTTCAAGTTTTAGATCCTCCTTTGGTTTCTTTTTGAATGCATGTGTTTACGCAATTGGATTAGAGTATTTGTCAATCTTGGTTTTTGTTTTCTCCTTTTTCTTGTTTCTTGCTTTGAAAAACAAAAACTTTTTTTACTTTAGTTTTTCTTGTTAAAGCAATTCAAAAAATAGAAAAATAATTTATTTTCTTGCATTGAGTTTGGTAATGTAGTCTAGGTTGTTTGTTTGAAAAAGAAAAGAGTCTTAGTTTCAAAGTTCTTTCTTGATTTCCTAGAATGTAGGTAGTTTTTATTAGTCAAAAGAAAGCACTTTTTTTAGGAAAATTTCATTTATAAGATCTTCAAACGTTAATTTGAAAAGTTGAATTTTACAAAGAGTTTTACAAGATTTGCTTTGATTTTGAAGTATCTTTTTTCTTTCAAATACTATAAAGTTTTCTTCCTTTTTTCATCTCTTCAAAAAACCATTAGTTGCACAACCACATCCTTTGTGTAAATCAAGACTTAAAATTAACACTTAACTTAAAGTATATTATACTTTCTCTTTGTAGGGTTCATCGACTAGTTTAGGATTTTAGGGCCTTGAAATAAGTGTGAAGAGGAAACTCTTCAAGGCCATTTAAAACAAACATTGGATTTTGAGATAGGGAGTGTCTTAATTCCATCATCGTAAGAGTTAGTCGGGACCCCCCTCTAACACATGGTATAAACACGAGGTCATGTGAGGAAAGGTAGAGGAGATAACCCCTCCAAATCCATACCAAACGTAGTGGGGATTGTATATTGAGGGTCTTTATTAGGAACGATACCAATCACATTTTCCTATGGAGCCTCATGGGCCTCAAATCCATTCGATATCTTCAGTTGTAATATTCCAGACCAATTGATTTTGAAACCCTTGAAGGGATTCAAAATTGTTATCCTTCTCATTACAATCAACCCGACTATCGACCGTACCTGCTTGGTGACTGACTACGAGTTGGAAACCTAGATGCTAATTTTTTGGATTTCTTGGATTTTGAATGGCCTTCAAATGAGGATATCCTTGAATCCATGACTGCAATTTCTATATCGTTGGAATGCTTACACCGTGTTTTGTGTTTTATTCCCTTGTGGGAGACTTTCCAGGTTGACTATCAAAGAGACTCTTGGTCAGATCCTAGCAGCGGGCTCTACCTGAACTACTACCACGCATGAGTCGTAAGGTTGTGCAGTACCTCGTACATATTGTATAGTCCAGGTTTGTTGTTTTCAAGTTTTGTATTCAATAGAAACTCTTATTTTTCCGAAGTTTTTATCTATATTGGATTCATTAACTTTTGGATGAGTGTTATTGGCCTTATATATAGGATCTTGGAGACATTTTTATTTGACATGTGTTCATCATATCGATCCATTCTAATAGGTATTGACCTCGAAAATGGCATATAGGTTAGAATTTTCCCTACTTTCATTTTTTCATTATTCGTTTCATGGTTCATTTGGCCTTAGGATCGACCCCACTGAAGTGCGAAACAAAACCTTCTCTACTACTTTACAAGTGTTGTAATTAGGTGGTAGAGCCTACCTTTACATGGATTCCCTTGGTAGATCTTTTGCTGCATTTTTGGCATCCATGCTGTGAGTTTTTCCATAGGCTTGGGATTCCTTGTTAGTCCTACCATGATTACATATTGAAGCCTCATTATTCTCTCTAATCAACATTCTTGATCTTACCCACGGGACTCCCTAATGAGCATGGTTTGTTGTCTTTCAAGCTCACTTAAATTTTGAAAGCAACATCCAACGAGACTGTATTTATTATTTCTGATCTTGTATGGATTACTTGAGAAAAGTATCCCATTGGAGTCTTATTTAATCCCTTTTTAGACTCTCTAAAATTGAAAATATTTTCAAGAGATCATGTTTCTCTTCATGCTCGCCAAAATCAACTTTGAAGGAACATCTGTCCGGTGGTAGTTTACCCCTTTTTTGGTCCGGTTGGATAATTTTACGAATAAAGGTATGCTCTAGGAATTTTTTTTCACTATAAGAGTATTCTTAGGCATAAGTTTAACCCTTTTTTGGGCTCAAGGGAATAAACTTTTGAAAGGAACATTCTCCTTGGTTCTGGTTTATCTCTTTTTCGGGCCTTGGATATTACTTACAGAAAAGGATCCACCCCCCCAGATTCCATAGTTAAGCCCTTTTCAGACTCCCTAAATATGAAAATATCGTTGAGTGACCTTGTTCCTTCACAATGATTAAATTGTTCTAGAAGAACATCTACATGACATGAGCTTCACCCCTTTTATAGCTAGTATATTATTGCGGAAAAAGGTATGCCTCGGGAGATTCGTCTCACCGGGAGATTTCTCCTCAATTATACTTTTTAACAATACCCCAAGGTTGATGTTATAACAATAAATTGCACTAGACATGCATACATGACATCAGGCCATCTTACTTTCTATCTTTTCCAAGCCATCACTAAACATCTCTTCTAAAAACCATTGTTTTGAAGGTGTATGTGCCCTGCACCACTACTGCCCATGTACACACACTTGTTTCACCACTACAGCCTACATACACTCACAAAAAATCATGAAAAATGAAAATTGAAAAGGGATAAGGGTTTATGGGCCGTTACTTAACCAGTTGACCGCCCATAGCCAGTCACCCCAACCATTACTATCTATTTTGGCCTATAAAAGAAGGTGTTGGGGCCCCATTCCAGAGAGAAGAACGAGATCATAAAAACTCTTCCTATTTCAATATTCCCCCTTTTCCCCAATATGTTTCAACCACATTGTAAGTTTGAGCCAGAATTCCTTCTTCCTCCTTTACAAATCCTTGCCATTTCCCTAGAGAGAGTTGAAGAGGAGAAGAATACATGGAAGTAGTTGGTGCATGGTGAAGAGGAGCCCAAGAACGAGTTCGAGGAGAAGTGTCGGTCTCATGTTGTAAATGACTTATGTGAGATTAATATAAAGAAGTAC
>ML795954.1:209848-229313 GCA_009831015.1 Picea engelmannii
TGGTACAAGGCTAGACTTGTTGTAAAGGGATTTGCACAAAAAAAAGGTATAGATTTTGATGAAATATTTTCTCTTGTTGTTAAAATGACTTCAATTAGAACTATTTTAAGTCTTGTGGCAGTAGAAGATTTTCATCTTGAACAGTTAGATGTAAAAATAGATTTTCTCCATGGGGATTTGGAGGAAGATATTTATATGCAGTAGCCACAGGGGTATGAGGTCAAAGGGAAGGATAATTTGGTATGCAGTTTGAAGAAGAGATTATATGGCCTAAAGCAATATCCAAGGCAGTGATATCTGAAGTTTGATAGGTTTACGATAGAACAGGGTTATAGTAGATGTCATTCTGATCACTGTGTTTATTTTAAAAATCTAGAAAATGGAATCTTTATTATCTTGCCATTGTATGTAGATGGCATGCTTGTTACAGGGTCTAATATGTAGGATATAAATGTTCTCAAGAAGAAATTAGCCAATTCATTTGCGATGAAGGATCTAGGTGCTGCAAAGAAAATCCTTGGTATGAGAATAAAAAGAGACAGGAAAAATTGCAAACTGACATTGTCTCAGGGTGAGTACATAGAGAAGTTGTTGGAGAGGTTTAGAATGAAGAATGCAAAACCAGTTAGTACACCTTTGGCCAGCCATTTAAAATTGACTAAGGAAATGTGTCCAAAGACATAGGAGGATATAGAATACATGTCTAGGGTCCCATATTCATTAGCAGTTGGCAATTTGATGTATGCAATGGTCTGCACAAGACCAGACATTGCACATGCAGTGGGAGTTGTGAGAAGATATATGAACAATCCAGGTAAAGAACATTGGGAGGAAGTAAAGTGGATTCTTAGATACTTGAGAGGTATTGCTAATCATGCATTATGTTTTGGAGGTTCAAAAACTGTTCTACAAGGATATGGAAAGTGATAAAGATAGCAGGAGGAGTACCACAGGGTATGTGTTTACTATAGGTGGAACAACAATAAGTTCAATTTCAAAACTGCAAAAGGTTGTTGCACTTTCAACAATAGAGGCAGAGTATGTTGTTGCTACAGAGGCTACTAAAGAGATGATTTGGTTATAGAGGTTTATGGAGGAATTGGGAAAGAAGTAAGAGAATAATAGGTTGTACTGTGACAATGAGAGTGCCATTCATCTTGCAAAAAACTCAGCCTTCCATTCGAATACTAAGAATATACAGTTGAGGTACCACTTCATATGTTCCACCTTGGAAGATGGACATTTGAAGTTCAAAAATATACACACTATCCAAAATCCTGTAGACATGTTAACAAAGGGAGTAACCAAGGAGAAACTGAGTTCCTGCTCAGCTCAGTTGGTCTTCAAGAATGAAGATGAAGATGAGGAATTTTCTAGGTCCAAGAAGGTTCAGATTCCAGCATATACAATAGTGGTGGAGTTGTTGAGATCGGTCTCCAAGTGGGAGATTGTTGGTTGTGGAGCCTGATTATCTTCCTGATTCAGAGGTCTTTTAATTTCAGCCATGTTTATACCCCATGAAATATTTACACCCCAGAAGTATGTACACTCTTCCACGCGGGGGAGTGCATAGGGGGGTTACCCTCTCTGTGTGGTCCGGGGGGGCTATTCCCCCCCCGGACTGGGGGGTCTTGGGGAAAGAGAGACCCTGCAGGAAAAATTTCCTTGTAAATGTATAATGTAATTTCATTGTAAATTTGGACCATTCATTATAAGGTCGTATATCTAATGGTAGAGATTATGTTAGGGTTTGTTTCCCTAGAAGAAAACCCTCTTTTATGAGGGAAATGTATTGCGGCTATGATTGATGGTGAATATTGTATTCTAAGATAGGAGACAGTGAGAGAAAGAAGAGGAAATTACATCGGGTTTGATGTAGGTTGTATCCCTTCATGTGATGGATAATAATAAAGGAAGGACCTGGCAATTTCTCTGGTGGAAATAGCCCACACTGGGTGAACCACGTAAATCTGTGTCTTTATTGTATTGTGTATCTTCTATGTTTTATTTCCGCATTTGATTTATTTTATTTCTCCATGGTCCTATTTTTCTAACACTTTGCCTCTGCATCTTGACACCTTTGGCCCCTGGAGGATTTTTCCTGAGTGTCCTTTTCTTGCATATGTCCCTTTTCCCTGAGAATCCCTGTGTTTCATGTGCTTGGAACTAGTATGTTTGCGACAATCGATCCTCCTTTGTAACATAGTATTATTTTATTCTTTTTCAAGCTTTCCAACATTATTGAAAAAGACAAACAAAAATCAAATATACCCCAAAAAGAGTAAGGGAAAAGTATTTTCTTTTTATTGGAAACACAATGAGTCTCCCTTGGACAAAGCACATCCTTCCATTTTTTCTTCAAGCTCTGTGATTTAATATGACCTTAGGAAGTTGTTCTCACTGCATAGAGCTGTGTCCTCCTCCGTTTGGTTATTCTTCCAAACATATGGAGATTTTTTGTTGCCTCCTTCCTCGTAAACTTATGTTAATGCCATGCTGCCTAAGTCTCATAATTTGTCATGCTATTGTCCAAGGGAATTTTTTACCAAGCCTGAGTTGGCCCCTCTGCAGTTTGTTTCTTTCCCTCATGCCCGACCATCCCGAATGTCCAATCAAGTATTTGTTCCAAATCAATGAAGCCTTCAGTCTGATCATCAAGATTCTCTAGTCCATTACCGACGAGTCGTTAAAGACCTCTAGGTAGTGAAGTCGTACACTCATATTACACTCCTACTCGAGTTTTGAAGATTTTGAAGTTGTTGCTCTAGCTATGAAGACCTCATCTCCAGCCATCAAGCCTTATTATCTTCTAGAAGATGGATACTCTACATGTATATCTTTTTTATTTTGAGATGTAGCTCCGTTGTGCATTGTTCACGGCTACACTTTATATAGTTATATGACATGGATCTATAGTGTATTTGATTGTTAGCCATGATTTTATTTTATCTCAAGCATGGGTATGCCTACCTTGGCGAGACAATTATTATTTTGCAGACGACACCTCATGATTTTTAGTCCCTAGGCTCACTTGTTTGGCACATCGGTAAAGATTGTTAATCTATTTCGTCCATCAGATGCTCTTCTAACCTCACACATTAGGGGGAATATGTTATAACCCTAATTTACACCAGACATGATTACCTAGCATCAGGCCATCTCAGATTCCTTCTTTTCTAAAACACTACTGAAAAAATCTTCTTAAAAACCCCTTTTATAAAGGCCCACATGCCCTGTTACATTACTGCACGTGTGTACACGCTAGCTGAACCAAGACAGCCCGTGTGTACCTACAAAAGCATGAAAAAAGAAAATTTACTAATGAAACGCACAACTTTGGGTAAGTTAACTAAACCTTTCGGCCATGCATGGCCAATCATTCGATCAAATAACTAGCTCCTTCTAACCTATAAAAGAAGGGGTAGGGGTCCCATTTGGAGAAGGAGAGTCATAGTAAAGAAACTATACCCAATTGAGCATTCCCTTTGTCCCAACCTTTAGCCATCCTTGTGCAAAGAGAAGTATAGAGAAAATCAGTTAGAAGACAGTGGAAGAACAACCCAAGACCAGGATCGAGGAGCAGTAGCCGACTTTATCATTGTAAGGTATAATTATGAAGTTAATAAAAGAATTTATTTTCTCATCCCGCCATATTAGATTGTCATTATTGGAATATTAATTATATGATTGATTAAATATCTAACCCGTTAGTTCATATATCAAATGCATGTGTATTTCTTTGTTTTTCTTTAGTGAATGCAGGTCAGCATTGGGACGAGAGTTGCAGTCAAAGAATGACCAAGTGCGAAAAGGGATCGACATCAAACATGAAAAATAAGGTACGTCAACTTAATCTCTTGAGCCTTGTATTTACATATGAGTAATGGGGGTCTAGGCATGTAAGAATCTTTAGGTCATTTCTACATGCATGATAAAACCCTTAGTGCTATTTCATAGGAGGGATTTCCCACCCACAACAATTCACTCTATGGTATTTCAACCCCATAAACTCTTAAATTAATTGGCTATATCAAGCATCATAAAGTAATTATCCTCATCAATAGTGGTACCACCCATAACTTCATTAATTGAAGAATTTTTCAAGAGACCCATTTATATATCGACGTAGTAAATAAATTTCAAATCATGATTGCTAGTGGAAGTTCCATGAAATGTGGGGGTCATTTGGAAAATGTGTGCCTGCAAATTGGTAATTATTGTTTGAAATCCCACATGTTTTCCATTGAGATGGGGGGTTGCAAAATTGTTTTGGGTGATGAATGGTTACGCACACTTGGCCCCATAACCATGGATTTCAATGAATTATATGTGATGTTCCAATAGAATGGTCATCACTATAAGTTCCTAGGCATCATGACAGTCTCCTAGAGATCGTCAGTTAGAGATCGTCAGTTCACACCTGAATGGAAAAACTACTCAAAATGTTTCATTCTATAATTATTTCTCATATCCATGCCATTCAAGAATTTGAGACTCCCTCCCCACCTGTTCATCCCAACATGTATCTTATCCTCTCCAAACACCACTCCATTTTTGAAAACCTCCAAGGCCTCCCACCTTCCTGTGGTCCCCATGATCATTCCATCCCCTTTGTACCTGGTAGTATTCCTCTCAATATTTTCCCTTATCACCACCCTTTCCCTAACCCATAAAGTAGATATAATAATACATATTTCTATGTAATAAATGTCATCATTGGTAAATAAGGCCTATTTAATAATGTGAACACAACTATTGTAGGACAACTTACTAGAAGGTTCATCCTCTAGAATGTTCTCAAGAAGATAAAAGTAGTGTGTGTGTGTGTAGAGAGAGAGAGAGAGATCATTGCAAAGGTTTTCTTGTGCAAAAAGTTGTACTTGATCTTTTCTCTATTGAAGGTTTCCCCCTCAAAGAGGCAAGTGAATAATGCTTTCTAAATAATAAAGGTATCATATTGTGGATCCATATTTTCATTGTGAATTCCATTCTATTTCTTTATGATAACTATTTTGATAATGTTTTTCCTATTACTCTGGATGTTTTCATCTAGTACCTTACACAACCAAACATTGATTTGTTGCACATAATTTTATGCAAATGCAAGAAATTTGACCACACTCTAAATATAGTGAAGTCCATCTAAAATTTGAGCTTGTTATTAACATCATTGTGCTACAAGTTTATGTTAGCAATATATTGATTTAAATAAAACCTCCATCAAGTGTTGAATATTGTAGTTAATTTGATGTCCTATTGTTATAGCCCTAAAATTCCCTACTTATGCATACATGGCATTGGCCTTTATACTTGCACAATTTTCCAAAATACTACTAAGGAACTCTATTTAAAAAATCATTTTTTGGAGCATGTACGCACCCTACTACACTATTGTCCGCGTACATATGTTGGCTGCATACTAAAAAACCCGCGTTTACCTCCAAAAGTTGAAAACAATAAAAAGTTGAAAGGAATTCGGTGGAGTTTATGGGCTATTGGAGGTTTCCCAACCAATTCACTTGTTGTAGCCCATCCCCAACCCAAATAACTATCCTTTTGTCATATAAAAGGAGGTCTTGGTGTCCCATTTACACAAAAAGAATTAGAATGGTGAAACTCTGCCCAAATCCCTTTTCCCTCCTTGCCTAAGTACTTGCAGCTTAGGAAGATATAAAGCTGGAGGTGGTATATATCGAATGTTGGACTAAAGGTACTACTTCTAATACACTTTCCTAACTATTTATGTTCATCTTTTCAGAGTGTTTGGGGCAGTTTAGGAATTAGATTTCCTTTTTAGGGAGTTCATATATCTATCTATACTTACAACCCTAGTATAGTTATAGGGGGGGTTTCCCACTAGAACCTATTTATTCTATGGAGCAATTTCAAACACAATTCATCAAAATAATTGTTGAAACCCAAGAAATCAGAATCCCCTTAAACCATAGATAAATCCATAGTGTAGAGAAAATAAAGAAAATAATAAACACAATAATTTACCTTGGAAACTCAAATGGTAAAACTAGCTTTGAATGGGTCTTAGTTATTCATTCTGGAAATCTTTGGTTACATTCCTTCCATAGCTCTATGAGTCAGTTTGCCTAGTATTTTTTCTTTTTGAGAAATCCCATAGGTGTACATGCTCTAATTTGTCTTAGCCCACATACATACACCCTCTGCACAACAAACATCCCATGTACATATGTAGGTTGTTGGTGCATAACATGCATCTCTATGTCAATAAATTGTTTTTAGAAAAGAGAGGTCTTTCTCTTTCCTGATAGAATTTTAGGCTTCTCATGGATTTATTGGACCTTCCAGAGTATATGTTTTTGGCCTTAGCTTGGGTTAATTATTATTTTAACTTCTTTTCTTGACTTTATTTTGTTTTCCCTAGAGGTTTAGAGTGAACTTTCAAGTTTTAGATCCTCCTTTGGTTTCTTTTTGAATGCATGTGTTTACGCAATTGGATTAGAGTATTTGTCAATCTTGGTTTTTGTTTTCTCCTTTTTCTTGTTTCTTGCTTTGAAAAACAAAAACTTTTTTTACTTTAGTTTTTCTTGTTAAAGCAATTCAAAAAATAGAAAAATAATTTATTTTCTTGCATTGAGTTTGGTAATGTAGTCTAGGTTGTTTGTTTGAAAAAGAAAAGAGTCTTAGTTTCAAAGTTCTTTCTTGATTTCCTAGAATGTAGGTAGTTTTTATTAGTCAAAAGAAAGCACTTTTTTTAGGAAAATTTCATTTATAAGATCTTCAAACGTTAATTTGAAAAGTTGAATTTTACAAAGAGTTTTACAAGATTTGCTTTGATTTTGAAGTATCTTTTTTCTTTCAAATACTATAAAGTTTTCTTCCTTTTTTCATCTCTTCAAAAAACCATTAGTTGCACAACCACATCCTTTGTGTAAATCAAGACTTAAAATTAACACTTAACTTAAAGTATATTATACTTTCTCTTTGTAGGGTTCATCGACTAGTTTAGGATTTTAGGGCCTTGAAATAAGTGTGAAGAGGAAACTCTTCAAGGCCATTTAAAACAAACATTGGATTTTGAGATAGGGAGTGTCTTAATTCCATCATCGTAAGAGTTAGTCGGGACCCCCCTCTAACACATGGTATAAACACGAGGTCATGTGAGGAAAGGTAGAGGAGATAACCCCTCCAAATCCATACCAAACGTAGTGGGGATTGTATATTGAGGGTCTTTATTAGGAACGATACCAATCACATTTTCCTATGGAGCCTCATGGGCCTCAAATCCATTCGATATCTTCAGTTGTAATATTCCAGACCAATTGATTTTGAAACCCTTGAAGGGATTCAAAATTGTTATCCTTCTCATTACAATCAACCCGACTATCGACCGTACCTGCTTGGTGACTGACTACGAGTTGGAAACCTAGATGCTAATTTTTTGGATTTCTTGGATTTTGAATGGCCTTCAAATGAGGATATCCTTGAATCCATGACTGCAATTTCTATATCGTTGGAATGCTTACACCGTGTTTTGTGTTTTATTCCCTTGTGGGAGACTTTCCAGGTTGACTATCAAAGAGACTCTTGGTCAGATCCTAGCAGCGGGCTCTACCTGAACTACTACCACGCATGAGTCGTAAGGTTGTGCAGTACCTCGTACATATTGTATAGTCCAGGTTTGTTGTTTTCAAGTTTTGTATTCAATAGAAACTCTTATTTTTCCGAAGTTTTTATCTATATTGGATTCATTAACTTTTGGATGAGTGTTATTGGCCTTATATATAGGATCTTGGAGACATTTTTATTTGACATGTGTTCATCATATCGATCCATTCTAATAGGTATTGACCTCGAAAATGGCATATAGGTTAGAATTTTCCCTACTTTCATTTTTTCATTATTCGTTTCATGGTTCATTTGGCCTTAGGATCGACCCCACTGAAGTGCGAAACAAAACCTTCTCTACTACTTTACAAGTGTTGTAATTAGGTGGTAGAGCCTACCTTTACATGGATTCCCTTGGTAGATCTTTTGCTGCATTTTTGGCATCCATGCTGTGAGTTTTTCCATAGGCTTGGGATTCCTTGTTAGTCCTACCATGATTACATATTGAAGCCTCATTATTCTCTCTAATCAACATTCTTGATCTTACCCACGGGACTCCCTAATGAGCATGGTTTGTTGTCTTTCAAGCTCACTTAAATTTTGAAAGCAACATCCAACGAGACTGTATTTATTATTTCTGATCTTGTATGGATTACTTGAGAAAAGTATCCCATTGGAGTCTTATTTAATCCCTTTTTAGACTCTCTAAAATTGAAAATATTTTCAAGAGATCATGTTTCTCTTCATGCTCGCCAAAATCAACTTTGAAGGAACATCTGTCCGGTGGTAGTTTACCCCTTTTTTGGTCCGGTTGGATAATTTTACGAATAAAGGTATGCTCTAGGAATTTTTTTTCACTATAAGAGTATTCTTAGGCATAAGTTTAACCCTTTTTTGGGCTCAAGGGAATAAACTTTTGAAAGGAACATTCTCCTTGGTTCTGGTTTATCTCTTTTTCGGGCCTTGGATATTACTTACAGAAAAGGATCCACCCCCCCAGATTCCATAGTTAAGCCCTTTTCAGACTCCCTAAATATGAAAATATCGTTGAGTGACCTTGTTCCTTCACAATGATTAAATTGTTCTAGAAGAACATCTACATGACATGAGCTTCACCCCTTTTATAGCTAGTATATTATTGCGGAAAAAGGTATGCCTCGGGAGATTCGTCTCACCGGGAGATTTCTCCTCAATTATACTTTTTAACAATACCCCAAGGTTGATGTTATAACAATAAATTGCACTAGACATGCATACATGACATCAGGCCATCTTACTTTCTATCTTTTCCAAGCCATCACTAAACATCTCTTCTAAAAACCATTGTTTTGAAGGTGTATGTGCCCTGCACCACTACTGCCCATGTACACACACTTGTTTCACCACTACAGCCTACATACACTCACAAAAAATCATGAAAAATGAAAATTGAAAAGGGATAAGGGTTTATGGGCCGTTACTTAACCAGTTGACCGCCCATAGCCAGTCACCCCAACCATTACTATCTATTTTGGCCTATAAAAGAAGGTGTTGGGGCCCCATTCCAGAGAGAAGAACGAGATCATAAAAACTCTTCCTATTTCAATATTCCCCCTTTTCCCCAATATGTTTCAACCACATTGTAAGTTTGAGCCAGAATTCCTTCTTCCTCCTTTACAAATCCTTGCCATTTCCCTAGAGAGAGTTGAAGAGGAGAAGAATACATGGAAGTAGTTGGTGCATGGTGAAGAGGAGCCCAAGAACGAGTTCGAGGAGAAGTGTCGGTCTCATGTTGTAAATGACTTATGTGAGATTAATATAAAGAAGTACCTTTTCCGTCCCGCCAAATGACGTCTTAAATCTTTATGATTTGTTTACATTTCTTGATTATGATGTCTAACCCACTAATCCATATGTAGAATGCATGCTTGTAGTTTCTTGTTTGTCTTTTGGTGAATTCAGGTCAGCCTTGGGAGGAGAATTGCAGTTGGGAAACAACCAAGTGTAAATGGATCGACACCGGACGCCGAGTTTAAGGTATGCCTATCGGATCCCTATACTTTGTCTTTTATGTATGATTGTGGGGTAATGATGAGATAGTTGATAAAACGTAGGAGACTTTAGAAGGTTATCTCTGCTTGCATTTTAGAACCCTGGTGTAGTTCGTAGAGGGGTTTTCCCACTATAGAAGAATTGGTGACCGTACTAGGGAAGCCTCTAGGGTCTTTGAGGATACTTCTTTGGGTGTTTTTTGAATCAATTTACTCACTGTTTTTGAGTTTTTGTAAGCTTCTATGTCTTTAAGGGATTTTGGTATTCCATACCAGTACTCCCTGCCTATGCTTGACTGTTGGTTTTCACGTTTTTGAGAAGTTCCAAAGGTGTAAACAGAATCTAGTGTGCCTTCCTGCGTGAATACATGCCCTGTGTTTGGACAACCCATGTACATACGCAAGTTGTTGAAGTGTCAATAGCATGCCTGGGTTGAGAATGTTTTTTGAAGAGACAATCATCCTCTTCCCTGTCAAAAGTCACACTTCTCAGCAGTTTTCTTGATCTATCCCTGGTATCTGTTATAGCAGTTTGTAGCCTAGGTATGACATCAACATAGCTTTCTTTTCATCAAAATATTTCTTGTGTTTTCTTTGATAGGGTTTTTAGACAAGTTTTTGAGTCTGTTTTGATCTGCCTGTTTGGTATTGTCAATGACTCCCTACGATCTGCGATTGGGCTTGAATTCATTTCTTGGTCTTGACTTGTCGTCATTTCCCCCTTTTTTTTCTTTTGAAGAAAATAAAATAATTCATTTTCAAATTTCTTGTTTTGAAGCATAAAACAATAAAAAAAAATCTTTCATTTATTTGTTTGGTAAAGTAGTTTAGGTCAGTTTCTTCATTTACCAAGGAAAAATAAAGTTTTATTAAGTTCTTTACTTGAATTCTTAAGACATTAAGTAGCTCATAGTTGAGAAAAATCTAGTTTTAAGTTTTTCTTTTCAAAGATCTGAGAAAATTAGTTACGAAAAAGTTTGGTTAAAGAGTTTAAATTGGCAAATATTTATTTGTGAAGAAGAAGCAGTTTGTTTTCAGTTTCATCTTATGCTCTTCTCTTTCTTCTCTTAAAGAGAATCATTGGTTTTAATTTTGTTCCTTTTGAATTAAGACATCCACTAAAATTAAATCTTAGTTAAAAGTTATTAGATTTTGTGTTTGTAGGGTCCATCAATTTAGTCTAGGCTAGAGCCTTGATTTAGGATTAGAGAGGAAACTCGTCAAGGCTACAAAAACAAACATAAGAGTTTGATCTAGGGAGTGCTTGAAAGTCTAGTAACTGTGAAATTTATCTAGGATCCCCCTCTAACACAGGGGATAAACATGAGGTCGCATGCAAAAAGGTAGCGGAGATAACCCCTCCAAAGATGGACCAAGCGTAGTGGGGAACGCATATAGATGGCTTATCTTGGGATTCCATTGATCTCATTGTCCATGGAGCTTCATGGGTCTCGAATATATTCGAGGTCCTCAGTCATATTCCGGAACACTTTATTTCTATACCCTTGATAGGTTTCAGGCTTGATACCCTTCTCATTACGGTCCATCAGACTGTCGGTTGTACCCGCCTAGTGACTGTTTGCACGTTGGCAACCTAGTTGCCTTTATCTTAGTGAATTAAACAGGTGAATAAGGGGGTATACTACAGTACCTAGGGAATAAATTGGGCCATGATTTGCAGAGTATACCCGGAGGGTATTTTTCATATTAGAGTTTCACTTGCACCAGTAAGTTTCTCTAGTGTTGGGTGGTGTAACTGTTCTTCCAACTAGCTAGTGATTTTCTTGTCTTATCTCATATGATATTTTTCTAGTGTGTGTTGGTTTTTAAAACATTAATAGAAATCCCTAGTGTGTCATTGATATTCTCACACCATGGAGGATCAGGAGCTCTGCCAGTCACAAAGGATTCTTGGCCTACCTCCGGTTAATCTAGAGCCACCCCCGCCACCGCTAAGGCAAAGACTAGACCAGCAAGGGTCTTTTGAGGTGACCGAGACACGGGAAACTGAGATCAACCCATATCTAAGAGGAGAAAATTTGATTCTGAAGGAACCAATCATTTCCGACCTCAGAGCAGAAGCTCTTGGTCCGTATAACCCTTCGATCATTGATCTATTGGAACCCATTGTCGTACAGGTTAAGCCTTACGAGCGTCAGGTAGTGTCACAAGCAACAATGCAGAAAAATGCTGCTACTTCTTCAGGGAATTCTCATACTCCCTCTACGACTGTCACCATAGGGGGTTTTCCACCTCCTAACCAACTGTCGTCGGTCCGTACCACCATGGTCTCAACCACCTTTACCTAGGGAAATGGTCTGATTCTATCTATGGTAGAGATCACTGCTCCTTTCACCTAGAGTGCGATAGGCCCTCCATTCTCATATGGGATGCCTGGCTTCGATATGAAATCTATCCTTTCCTAGTCCACTCTACAGACTTTAGGTTTGGGGTAAGGGAGCTCTAACGCTCCTCTGCAAGGATCCATGGGGGGCACTTCATCTCCCTATAATTCTTTCCCTTATGGAGGGGTTCATATACCTCCTTCATTCCCTTCACTCGATGGTTCTCACCAGCACTTCACTGGGCCGAATGTAAACTATAGTTAATTTGGAGCAAGTAGTCAAGAAATTCCCTCTTATAGCATGTCAGTAGGTTCGACACCATTCTCTTTGTTTGACATGTTTAGTAACAACACATTCCCATCAATTTTCATCTCGGTCGGGGGAAACCTCGGTTATGGCCAACAAAATCCTATGCAGGGTACTATTCCTGCACATGGGGAAAACTTAGGAATACAAGGACTTTGGAATCTGTGGAAAGGATTAGTTCCCTTGTCAGGGATGCCGACCGGGGGAAACCCTTTTTATAGCCAATGGAACCCTGGGCAAGGCTCAACACCTATGATCATCGAATTGGTAGGGGGCAACCCTTCCCAAAATCCTTGGACTATGACACAAGCCCAACCCTTTACATCCTATTGTGGGATTCAACTGATGACGTCTCAACAAGCGAAGAATATGTATGTTGGTCATGACCATGGTTATTACCAGAAACCTGGCCAACAACCTAAATTTTCCTGGCAACCTGGTGCCAACCAAACTCCAACCTCCTTTTTTCCTGGTTATAATCAACAACCCAAATTACCATTTCTGGAAACTCTGCACTTGCCAGACTTGACAAGGTTATTAAACGAACCCATCTGTCACGATCCACGTTAGCCTCCTATGCCAACCAAGTTGTCTTTAGAAATTCCAAAGTTCTAGGCTAAGCCTAATGAATATCCAAGCAATCATGTCACTACCTTCCATTTATGGTGCTTGTCGAACTCGTTGAGAGACGACTCTGTCCAGTTGCATTTGTTTCAATGCACTCTGTTAGCATCAGAAATCACTCCTGGATTTCTCGCAGGATCAGATCCCGACACCCATCAGTTTAATGTCACGATTTGTTTATAAAGGGATGATCAAATGGAAGAAAACTCAGAACAATATCGTCTCGACTCTGAAACTAGGCCGGGCATGGATGGGCAAATGGGGTCTTAGATAAACTTCAAACAGTGAGTTGTAATAAGGGTGAGAAGTGGGAAGACTTGTATGAGAAGAGTGTGAAAGTCTGTCAAAAACATCAGGTTTCTAACAGACTGGAGAAGAAAGCGCCCAAATGAAAGATCCTCTTACATTCAAACAAAGAAGACCATAGAGTATAGTAATGTAACGACAAATCCTTTATCATAATGAAACTACAACAATTCAAGTGAATCATTCGATCATGAATTCCCTGGTATGAGACGAAAACATAGACGGAGCAAGAAAACTGTTTGTTAAAAAACAAGAAATCCCAGATATAGATGCATAACCAGGAAACTAGAATCAAGTTGAAGTTTTACAGTCGGGAGTTGTGCTCTACCATCGATAGATACAAAAATGGCGAAAACGCCTACATATACTCAAAAAAACAACAACAAAAAAATCGAGATGTTGCATTAAAAGCTTTGCATCTGCATGGCTTCTGACAATCTGCAGCTGCAATCTTTGAATAGTCGTGCAACTTATGGCAGACGCGATCGATCTTCTGACAGTTTCATCGGTGAATCGATGTGCCTTTAATTCATTGCCGAACCTTCCCATTATGGCGGAGACGATGTCTAACCACCACCAACCGCCTCAATAACTGCTTCATGGGGATTGAGGACGACCCGACCAACTCAGCATTTTGGGATGCGAAAGACTCCTCACACTGCCACCTGGAATAACTGAATGTCTTGACGAATAGGCATGGAGGCTAGTGCGAAGGATAGGGTGCATGACAGGAGTGGTGGCATCGAAACTATGAGGGTGTGAAAGAAGTGGCGAGGTGTAAGAAGGGCGACAGAGGAAGACATATGGCGGAAGACAACAGGTGAAGGGGGGGTAGGAGACGNNATGATGGGATTTATTTTAGTGAGAGATTGACGTGGAGGGAATGGAACACATGGTAGGTGGTGAGTGGATGATGAGATGGGGAAAGGACCACCCAGACTAAAGAGTGGAGAAGGACATATGACACATGGCAGGAGGGGAAAGGTGGCTCTAGAAAATGACATAATGGGAGAAGGGTCCATGCTGGCTAAACATAGAGCAGCTAAGAAGGAATGGATTGTCCAAGCATCATTGATCTGAGCGTGTTGATCTTGGCCGTCAGAAAGTTACGTGCCTAATTCTGGACCCCTCCCCTCCACTTAAAGGTAGAAAGGAAGGGGGGGTCTGGAATCGCCTTTATCACCGTTGATCCAGGTGCTCCGATCGGGACCGTTGAAGAGATGCACCCCCAATTCCATACCCCCCCCCTCCTCTTAAAGGTAGAAAGGAGGGGGGTTCCAGAATCCCATATGCACCGTTGATCCGGGCACACGAACCACTGCCGCTCGGACTTGCTTTTCACTTACCATGGGTGCATTAGCATTCAAAACTTAGGACAAGTGGGTTTTTTAACCCATACTTTCACATTTTACCCCATTACCAGAAATATCGCTAACATTTGGCTCCATGGGGGATAGAGTCGTCCCTGTGATTCTCTAAGAACTCTTTTTCAGATTCAGTGCCTTTTCTTGTTGGTCTATGGAGTCATTTATTAGGCCGAAAACAAAAACAGAAACAATATTTACAAAACAAAACAAAAAGAGCCGACTGTGGCTCACATAAAACATTTTTTAAAAAAATGCCCATTTACTGGGCTGCTAAAAGCTTGTTTTCCTTCCATGTACTGCAACCTGTAAGTGTTGTTTGAAAATAATTCAAGGATCTTGAAAGGCCCGAACCAAAGGGCATCAAATTTACTGTGTTTTCCCTTTTCCTGCCTGGGTGCATCCCATTTGAGCACCAGATCACCCTGCTTGAATTCTTTCTTTTTTCTCTTCCTGTCAAAAGCCTGCTTGATATTCTACTGATGATTGTAGGCCCTATTCATGACCTATTCTCTGATCTGCTGCACTTCCACCATCTGATGAATCCTTCTGATCACATGATTGGGTTCTCCTTCAAGGTCCTGGAGGAAATTTTCCACAGATAAGGTGAGATAAGTGGGGAAAACGACCTCTATTCCATAAACAAGTTGGAAAGGAGAGATGCCCAGGGATTTCTTGGTTATCACCCGATCAACCCAGAGAGAAAATTTGAGCTTTGAGTCCCAGGCCCTTTTATTGTCCTCCAGTAGCTTCTTAATGAGCTTGATCAGACTTTTATTGGAGGACTCTGCCAGTCTGTTTCCTTGAGGATAATAGGGAGTAGAGTGAAGCAGTGAAATCTCAAACTGTTCATAGAACTTGACTAGAGGCTCAGACTGAAATGGGGAGGCATTGTCGGTGACGATTTTGCTAGGGAAGCTAAACCTAGCTATGATATCTTCCAGGAAGCTGATAATTACTTTGTGAGAAGTGCTTCTAGTAGGGACAACTTCTATCCATTTTTTGAAATAGTCGGTCGCAGTCAGAATCCATCTGTGTTGGCCACTTGAGGGAGGATGAATTTCTCCGATAAAGTCCAACCCCCACTGTTGAAAGGGTGTTGAAACTACTATAGGATTTAATGGCAGAGATTTGAGTTGTTGCTTTCCTGAAAACTTCTGGCATTTAATGCAAGCTATGATTTCTCTGTAGACATCAGGAAATAGGGTGGGCCAGTAATACCCAGCTCAAAGGATCTTGTGAGCTGTGGTCTTCTAGAAATGATGACCTCCGCAGAGACTGCTATGAAAATTGAACATAACCTTTTGGGCTTGTTGCAGGTCCAAACACCTTAGTAATACCCCTAGAGGGTCTTTCCAATACAAGGCTTGGTCAACGAGGCAATACCTGACCGCTTTGAGCTTTAAGGCCCTAGCCTTACTTTTTCCCAATCCATCAGGGGGATTTAATTCTTGCAGAGAGTACAAGATATCCTTGTACCAGGGACATGATGCTAGTGATAGGACTCCCTAGAACTGCTTGTTGGATGGCTCAGCTTGCTTACTGATGAAGTTCATTCCCAAGGCCTCGCAGTTGGATTCAACCAGCAACTTGGCCAAACCTTGCCCCTTTATCAATTTGGTGGGCTTAATCTCCAGATCAAATTCTAGGATCTTGGCGATCCATTTACCTCTTCTCCCGTCTATGTCAGGCTGTATAAGAATGTCCTTCACAGAGGTTGAAGGGACATATGCGGTGATCTTTGAGTGTAAGACATAGACTCTAAAATCCTTAAGGGCCTTCACCAGGGCATAGGCCTGCTTATCCATGATCTTGTACCAGAGTTCTGTGTCTCTCAATGCGTTTTTGTAAAAAGCAATGGGCTGCTCTTGTCCTTGATCATTTCTCTGCAACAAAACTACTGCTACTGTATCACAGGAAGAAAAAGAAAATATCAGAAAATCTTTAGAATAATCGGGACTGATTAGCACAGGTGCTTCAGTGAACGCCTTCTTTATTTGGACAAAATATTCTCTAGGTTTAGAGGTCCATTTTATTTCATTTCCCTTTCTGAGCATGGTTGTGATGTGTTTCACTAGCTCAGAAAATTTGAGACGAATCTCCTCAGAAAATTAATCTTCCTCAAAAATTCCTGAACCTCTTTCTTAGACCAGGGAAGTGACAGGGTCTGAATTGCCTCCACCCTGCTGGGATCAATTCTCACCCCCTATGCTGATACTATATGGCCCAATAGATTCCGTTCCTTCATAGAAAACAACGACTTCTTGGGGTTCAAAGATAGGCCATATCTCTGACACTTCAGAAAAACCTTCTTCAAGTGGAAACGGTGCTCTTTATCAGTCTTAGAGAAGACTGATATGTCATCTAGGTAGATCACCACAAACTTATCTTTCTCCCCGATGAAGGCTATGTCCATGGCTCGCTGGAATGTGGCTCCTGCATTCATCAACCCAAAAGGCATCTTGGAATACATGAATGTGCCCCAAGGAGTGGTGAAGGTTGTTTTTTCTCTGTCCTTAGGCATGGCTGATATCTGATTGTAACCAGAGAAACCATCAATCATGGATATCCTAGAGGCACCGATTACCCTCTACAGTATGTGCTCCATGTTGGGCAGGGGATAATTGTCTTTCCTTGAGCTCCTGTTTAGGTTTCTGAAATCAACGCAGAGTCTGATTTCACCACTTTTCTTTCTACTGGGACCAAATTAGCCACCCAGTCAGAATATCTTAAGGGGACAATGATTTGGGCATCTAGCATCTTATTCACTTCTTTCTCCATGATAGGTAGTAGCATGGGATTTATCTGCCTCAGCTTCTGCTTAAATGGCCTAGCCTCTTCTTTCAGTGGGATATTGTGCTCAATAACTAATGTGTCGTATGTTTTGAGGTCTTCGTAGGTCCACGCGAACACATCGACAAACTCCCTCAACAACTCAGTATATTCGGCCCTCTGCCCCTCAGTCAAACTCCTTGACAATTTGGAAAACTTAGGCTCCTCTGGTGTGCCTATGTTGCACTCAACCGTGTCAGTTTCATTACCTGAAACTCTACCCTTTACTGCCACATCATTCCCATCGAACAACCTTTCTAGTGGGATTAGTCCTTTTGGTATGTGATTGCTTGGTAGCTGAATAATATGGTGGTCAACAATTTTATTCAAAAACCCTCCAGGGTGATGGTTGGGTTCCCCTTTAATGTCAGGATCCTCATCTATGTGCAATGTAGAAAATTCATCAACAGATTGAAGAAACTTTTCGATCTCCTGCTCATCCTCAAATACCCTCCAATGTTTGACGTTGTTCGGTATAGAAGGTCTATATTTTATTTCAACATCAGATCTGACAGTGGGCAGTATGGGAACCTCAAGCAAACTAGATGTGACAGCTAAAAAGTCGGCTGAAGCATTTTCCTCCCTTGGAATGAAAGAAATGTTAAAAGCCAAGAAGAAATTATCCACTAGGTCCCATACCTCATTCCTATAATTCCTGAGATGAGGATGCTTAGCCTGATAAAAAAAATTTACCTGCTGGATGATCAGTTTTGCATCTCCAAACACAACCATCTCCTTAACTCCCATTTCCTTTGCAGCTCTTAATCCCAGAACCAGAGCTTCATACTCTGCCACGTTGTTGGTGACTTCGAATTCTAGCTTGTATGACAGAGATATGGTCTCTTGACAAGGGGAGACGAATACCACCCCGACACCTGCACCCATACTGGAGGAAGCTCCATCAAAGAACATATTCCAAATAGAGGTGGTTAGAGGAGGAATCTCTTGATTGAGAATGGCCTACTTTATGATTTTCTACAGGGCCTCAGGAGTCTTAGTGACCTGTAACAAACTAGACCCTAAGTCAGTGTCAAGTGCAAATATGGGGTGATTAGTGGGGTTTGCTTCATCACTGACTATATAGGCTAGTTGGGCTTCTCTATACAATCTCCTATGTTCCCCCCCAAAGACTGGAATGGTGGCATATGTGAGATCCATTTGTAACGTCCCTCCAAGTCTCTTAATCTAATACCTTGACAACAACATGCCAAACTTGGGGGGAACATCATCTACCAGAATATCCATGACCATACTCTTCATGGGCAACTGAAACAAAGAAACTACCAGGTCCTTGATGAATCCCAAACATTGCACCCTCCTGGATTCAAAGGAATAGAGGTCATGATAGGCTCTGGTGACTTCTAATCCTATCTCTTCCATGACGGCTCTGGGCATGAGGTTGTGGGAGGCCCCTGAATCCATCAAGAAATTGTGCAGCACTTTATCATGTATGTTCAGGGATGTGTAGAAGGGAGGTGATGAATCATCTCTATCTTCTACCATAGGGCCTAGGACAACCGCTGGCCTTTCATATTGGAGGTTTATGAAGTCTATGGGAGGGCATGAGGCTTCAGATTTCAAAAGGTCAGAGAAGCACTTTTTGAATTCTTCATGTTTGATTAGCTCGGTGAGGGGCACAGGGATTCTGATCTTTTGAATTTCATGCTCAAAATTAAAAGAAGATGTAAGCTTTGGAATTTCTCTTATTTCAGGGACATGATTGTGGACAATGGGAGAGGGGGGTTGAGCTTTCTTACCTTTGTGCGCATCTGCTACTTCGTTAGCAGGCTTTTCTGCTCTAGTGGACTGCTCAGGAATATCAGGTGTTACTGTCCTTTTGTCGGACCTTAGGTTATACCTGCCTCGACCATCAGTAGCTTTGTCTCCTTTGCTCAATTCATTTAGTTGACTGTTCATGAGAGACTCCTCGTATGTTGATTGAGTTAGATGAGGGAAAGGAGGAGTGACTTATAAGCAGTGGATTTTAGGCTCAGGCTTGTCTGTTTCCCCTTCTTCTTCATCGACCACAAAATTGTTCTGAAAGGGAGCCTGAATTCTTTGGTCGCCCCTGTCTCTT
>ML795954.1:241414-261611 GCA_009831015.1 Picea engelmannii
TGGCGGAGAGTTTCAGTTAACTGACAAAAAGCCTTGTGTCTCGGCGGAAACTTCCCTGATTTTTTGCATTGTTAGGTACTCGCGGGTTGTTTTGGGCTAGCCCGCGGATACCCGCATGCAGTATAAGGATAGCAAGTGGATGCCCGCGCCCAATGAGCAGTTAGGGCGCGGGTTGCTTGTTTTAAGTGTTTTTTTGAGGAAATACTCAGCATGGCTTGGCTAGGAAGAGGCATGAGTTGGCCTGATGCTAGGTAAACCTGTATGGTGCATTTTAGGGTTATAACATGGAGGCCAGCACGAAGGATAGGGCGCATGACAGGAGTGGTGGCGTCAAAACTATGAGGGCATGAAAGAAGTGGCGAGGTGTAAGAAGGGAGACAAAGGAAGACATATGGTGGAAGACAACAGGCAAAGGGGGCGCAGGAGATGAGATATGATGGGCTTGCTTTTAGTGAGAGACTAACGTGGAGGGAACGAAACACATGGCAGGTGGTGAGTGGATGATGATATGGGGAAAGGACCACCAGGACTAAAAAGTGGAGAAGGACAGATGACACACGGCAGCAGGGGAAAGGTGGCTCTGGAAAATGACATAACGAGAGAAGGGTCCACACTGGCTAAACATAGAGCAGTTGAGAAGGAAGGGATTTTCTAAGCACGGTTGATCCAGGCGCGCTGATCTTGGTCATCGGAAAGCTTCGCGCCTAATTCTGGACCCCCCCCCCTCCGCTTAAAGGTAGAAAGGCAGGGGGGGTCCGGAATCGCCTTTATCACCGTTGATCTGGGCACTCCGATCAAGACCGTTGAAGAGATGCGCCCCCAATTCCCGACCCCCCCCCTCCGCTTAAAGGTATAAAGGCGAGGAGGGGGGGTCCAGAATCTCATATGCACCGTTGATCCGGGCGCGCGAACTGCTGCTGCTCAGACTTGCTTGTCGCTTACCATGGGTGCATTAGCATTCAAAACTTAGGACAAGTGGGTTTTTTAACTCATACTTTCGCATTTTACCCCATTACCAGAAATATCACTAAGACACTCTCATCAGGAGTTCTACGAAATGGTACATCGAGCTTGACCGCTCAAGATACTCTTCCTTCGACGAATTGGCAATGGATTTCTTAAACCATTTCCAATTACTTGTGAGACACAATGTCGGCACTGAATTGTTGGACAACTTTGAGCAGACAAAAATGGACCATATCTCATAACACATCCGAGAATGAAGATGCTGAAAGAGTTTAATAAAAGTACCAGTCCCACCAACATTCCTGCTTGATTGGTTCCTTAAGTCTTTGGTACCCAAGTTATCTAAAGACGTCACAACCTCAGTGGTCTAATGAAAGATCAAAAACTAGATCTGATTTACTCTCAGTCTAGTTTACTTTATGAAGTTTTTCCAGATACACTGCGGTTGATACTTGAAAAGACTAGACATAGATCTAGACCACATGCTGATGGTATTGTTGGTTCAGCACAAACAAAGCCTGTTGATCATTTGTAGAATCAATTGAGTCAATTGTCAATACAGTAGACAACGGCCAGCCATACCACTGGTTCAGCTGCTCCCCCTACTCAAACGTCCGATGTACACAGTGTGCAATCAATAAACCTAAAGGCCACCCAATAGCCTAACGGAAAGAAGAAACAATGAAAGAAGGGTAAGGGGGGTAAGAAACCTACCAATAATGCTGGTGGGAGGAAAACATAAAAGAAAAAATTGAAGTATCTATGTAATATTTTCATAGAAGACCATCTGACTCACTACTGCCCTCAGCTTGCAAAGGCCCAAAATTTATTGGCACAACAACAACCTACCGTGTTAACCAACCCATTTCCACATAAGAAAATTTTGACTCAAGCCTCTTCGAGTGTGGAAGGGGGAATTCAAGGACCCCCTCCATCTTCAAGTAATCCTTCATCCACAAATGTGTACATGATGAAAGGAAGCATTGACATAACAACTAGGACACGCGACTATGGAATGCCAAACACCTCTAAGAAAGGTAAAGAAGCCAAAAACCCATCTCTTCCTCTCATGATTGAGAAGACGTTGGAAGAACAATGACACACATCCCAAAATGTGTGTTCAAGAAATATCCCCACAACCCAAATGCAAGGGCCACCCAAAACTACTCTTTGGTGGAGGATTTGTCTCAAACCCCTTGTGCAATGTTAGCTTTGGAAGTCCTCCAGAGCTACCCTTCCCAGAGAAAGGCTCTATTAGTTGCCTTAGGATCTGCTGAGACTTGTAATCTAGGAATGATCATGCTTGATATTCCCTACTTAAAACCTCATCTCCCTTACCATGTGGAATTTCAGATAGTAGTGGCTTACACCATGAAAAATTTTACTTAGAACATTTTCCACACGGTGGTTGATGAGGGTGCCTTGACATGTGTGATTTCTTTGGCATGTTGGAAGGCCATTGGCCAACCCATTTTGTCTCCATCACCTACTCTTCTTACCACTTTAGAAGCTCGTTCATTTCGACAACATGGAATCATCCCTTCTTTCCCCATGCAGTTAGGGGGGAAGACCATGTGCATCGAGGTTGAAGTGGTTGATTCATCTCTCAACTACAATCTCTTGTTAGGAAGGAGTTGGAACTATGCTATGCAAGAAGTGGTCGCGACAGTTTTCCAGGTCTTATTGTTTCCACATGAGGGTTGGATCATGTCCATTGATCAGTTATCATTCTCCCATCCTGACCCTTCATCGGGGGTATCCACGGTCCCAATGATTGATAACCGTCAACTCAACATCATCAATGTAGGGGTTGGTTTTTTCCCACCTTTGATGGGTACTTTTGATCACCTGCCTTCGATTGACAATGTCCATTACATATCAGTTGTCCTCGACCAGCCTAGGGCTGAAATATTCCAAATTTCATCATTTCGCACGACTTACTTTAATGATTCATGGACTCGTCCTTCCCCATAAGATAAGATGGAAGGGAAAACGCACCATGGCATGTCCATGCCTTTGTCTGCGACAGAATTTTCATACTCTATAGTCCAACAAGCTTTTTCCGACCCTGATTTGAATACCACACATGGGTTAGATCCAGTTCTCGAGCCTATTTGGGATCAAGTTTCCCTCACCGATAATGATTCTTTATATTTGGTGTTTCTCTTAGACAAGGTGATTATTGAGGCAATGAATAGCCTGGACAAACCTTGGGTTGATCTCCATCACAAATCTTATTTTCTCCCAAAGTTAAGAAGAATTGAAGCAGGAGAATTCACTCTGAATATGACTGAAGATATGGCTTGTCCTATCAATCCTTTGGCTACACACATTGTTTATGCTAAAGGAAATGATACATATTGATATCTCCAAAACCCCTGGCATCGTGGAGAATAGTTTCACTAGAGCGGATTTCTCCCCCAAGGAGATTTGAATCTACACAGATTTATTTAAAGAAATCTGCAATGTTTTGCCTTGTCGTACAAGGAAATGCCAGGCATAGATCCAAGAATCATTGAACATGAAATCACGACATATCCTGATGCGAAGCCAGTCCGGCAGAAGCTTCATCTAGTTAATCCCAGGAAAGCAGTAGCTATTAAGGATAAAGTAGAGAAACTACTCAAAGATGGTTTCATCTACCCCATTCGATTGACTCAATGGGTGTCAAATCTTGTGCCAGTCAACAAAAAGTAGGGTATGATTCATGTATGTACGGACTTCCATGATTTGAACAAGGCCTGTCTAAAGGATAATTTCCCCACGCTGTTTATTGACCAAATAGTCAATGAATGCATAGGTTGCGAGGCATTTTATTTCATGGATGATTTTTTGGGATATAATCAGATATAGATAAATCCTAAAGACCAACACAAAACTGATTTCATTTATCCGTGGGGTACAATCGTTTATCAGAAGATGCCTTTTGGTCTGAAAAATGTTGGAGCAACTTTTCAGTGGGCCATGTCTTTTGCTTTCGATGATATCAAACACATAGTCAAGGTTTATCTTGATGATTTAGCATCATGATCTCACAAGATATATGATCATCCCACACACCTCAAAATCATCTTTGAGTGATGTTGCCACTACCGGATTCCCTTGAATCCAAAAAAATGCAGTTTTTGTGTAACATCGGGTCGTCTGCTTGGTTTCATAGTTTCAACAACAGGGATCATGGTCGATCCTCTAAAGGTTGAGGTGATAGTTCAGTTTCCTCCCCTGTGCACAATCCCTCAGCTTCATAGTTTACAGGGAAAAGATAACTCTTTACTTCATTTCATCACAAACTATGCCGAGATCATAAAGGGTTTCATGTGTTTGCTAAAGAAGGACGTTCTTTTTCATTGGGATGAAGCTGCTCAACACTCTTTCGAAGCATTGAAATGCGCCCTCACATCTACCCCTCTTCTTTGGCCACCCAATTATAATAAAGATTTCTTACTATACTTGGTCATTGCAAAGTCGACCATCAGCATGGTCTTGGTTTAGGAGAATGATTTACTCTCAGAATATGTAATTTATTACCTGAGCCGAGGCCTAGTTGGATTGGAACTCAATTATTCCCATGTTGAAAAACTTGCATTGGCAGAAGTTCATGATGTCCAGCGGTTCTGTCATTACATCTTGTTTCGCAAGACCACCGTCATTGTCATTGTGAATACACTTCAATACATGTTGACACGACGTGTAATCAGAGGAAAAATCAGTATATGGATAGTTATCCTCTAAGAATTTGACTTGGATTTTGTCTCGCCGAAATCCAAAAAGTTGTTGGTATTTGTAGAACTCATCTCAGAACTTCTAGTTGGATCAGGTGATGTTATACCCAAGGAGTCTCCTATCAAAGGAGACATGTTTTTAATCACATCTTCAGACCCCTGGTATGGATATATAATAGTCTATCTCCAAACTTTGAAATTCCCCACCTCTGCTTCTCATGATGATCATCGTCGTATATAACATCAGGCCAAGAACTATCTCATACTCGAGGACACTTTGTATCATCGAGGTGTAGATTGCATCCTTCGTCAGTGTCTCACTCATGAAGAAGAAAACATCATGCTTAACGATTGCCACACTAGCGCATGTGGCGGTCACTTTTATGGGTTGGAAACAACCCAAAAGATTCTATGAGACGGTTACATTTGGCCAACATTAATCAAATATTGTGTTGAATCAGTCAAGAAGTGCCACCTATGTCAAGTCTTCTCTAGAAAGATGAGGGCACACCTCGCTCCCATATTTCCCGTCATCACAGTTGGGCCCTTCACCAAGTGGGGGATTGATTATGCTACATGCAACCCCCCTTCAGCAAGGGGGCACCATTATATTATCATAGCAGTAGAATACTTTAAGAAGTGGGTTGAGTCTCTGCCAATGTTTAAAGATGATGGAGAGACAACTGCTCTCTTTTTGTTTAACCAGATAATAGAAAGGTTCGACGTCGCGAGAGATATTGTCACTGACCATGGTAGTCACTTTCAGAATAAAATGATGTTGGAGTCAACGTCAAATCTTGGGTTGAGGAAAGAACATTTGTCATCCTACTACCCACAAGAGAATGGTCAGGTGGAAGCTGTGAATAAATCCCTTAATACAATTCTACAACAAACGATCAATTCAGCCAAGTCAAATTGGCATTTGATGTTGTACTCCACGTTATGGGCCTACTGAACGTTTGTTAAGACTACAACCAGTTTCTCACCTTTTCAACTCGTTTACAGGATGGAAGCAGTCTTTCTTATAGAATGTCAGATCCCGTCTCTAAAGTTGGCAATATAGTTATTGCTGGACACTTCACCGCTTGAAGAGCGTTTATTATATCTCAAGAAGCATCATGATGTAGCCTTGGATAACGAGGCTCACAAACAAAAATACAAGTGTCTGTATGATCATTCTGTTCTTCCTCAGATTTTATCTGAAGGTTGACCTTGTCCTAGTCTATGACCAAGATAAGGATCCCCTGGGGGAAGGTAAGTTCAAACCTATGTGGTTCAGACCTTTCATCGTGAAGGAGGTTCTAAAGAAGGGTGTTTATCGTTTGGTGGACTTTGAGGGAAATGCATTGGCGGAGCCTAGAAATGATCTCTACCTCAATAAGTATTACTCATAGGTGGGTCGCCTTGGGTGAATTCTTGTACATATGTATAGTTATTATACATTTTCTTCTTAGTTTTTGTCTTTTGGTTTTATGGACATGTCATTTTTTATGTCATCTTTTTCACTGTGGTAGATGTCAAGTGAATCATAGGTGCTCATTAGGTTCATGGGCAGTGCTATCCGACACACATGGAGACTTGCTTCCGTAGATTGGGTGATTTTTACACCTCAGGGCTAGTTGTTATCTTCAGGAGGTATCTGTTTAGATGATGCCACAAACAATGTCATTGAATACAGTGCAGTCTTAGATTTGTTTCATGACACTTTGTCGTATGGTATATCTCACCTCCAGGTCTACTTAGACGCTCAACTGGTTGTGTCCCAGTTAAATGGGGTTTACCGCATTTACGATCCTACTCTAGAATGACAGTTCCTTAGGGTACGTCTCTTAGAATGAATATTTGATTATGTTATGTATATCCATGTTCTTAGGAGATTGAATCAAATCAAAGATACTCTAGCTAATCATGTATTAGATTGGCATATTGCACACATGTAAGGAAAATCACACACATGCACATGTAAATACATTTGTAAAATAGATGTAATCCATAATACGTAAAAATATGTAAATATGAATATATATCAGAAATATCAGAGTACATGGGTGGGCGCAAGTGCCTCAAAAATATGTCTAGTAAGAGTCATGGGGCTTATGCCCTCAAAAATATACAAAAGGTGCCCCCATCACGTGAGTATTCTAGCCTATATAAGGGTGGGTCATGTTGGCCCTACCATAATGAACAATGTTGTTTACCAAATGCCAAAAGAGCTGGACCCAGGTCCATGGTACCCCAACTATGTGAGGTTTCATCGACAGTGGGAGATCCTCGATCTCCATAATAACAATTGTACGAGTGAGTGCGGTGAGGTTCCACTCCACCTATCTCAGTACTCTCTCAACCTCTCTGACTGGAGGCCCCCCTACTATTGTTGTTGGTCCGGTGGTTGTGGCTAGTCCTACCTCTGGTCAAGGATGTCACCTAGTCCTCGAGAATTTTGTTGGACACACTAGTCCCACATCCATACATAACAGATACATGCTTGTCAGATACTCTGGTACACATAAAAATGATATATATAAAAATAAATAAAAAATTAAATATCTTTGAAAAACAAACATACCTAGCTCTCCTCACTCCACTCCGGGAGGTACAGGAATGTCAGGATCTCTAGAAACGTTGATCCTGGTATAGGGGTAGTCCTATATAGTCGGAATCTACCGAGACCACTAGTCAAAAAATTTATCATTGAAGGCCTCGATGGTTCTCCCTCCCCCCTTTCATGGCAATAATTCCACCCATATGCATAGTGTTGGGAGAGAGGCCTTGTGCCCTCATATCATCTCTCAAGGACGGAGATTGGGTACCCTCTCGAAGAAAAAGGAACATAAAATAGTCCCAAACCCAGAGTTTTGATGTTCCCATATCCGACACTCTGTTAGTTGTCTCTTCATTCAATCCATCATGGTTGTACTCCAGTCAAAAATCCATGAATTTAAGCATTGTACTGCACAATGCATGTGTGCCTAGGAAGCCTGATGTAAAGTTGTAGATTCGGTGATCTGCCCAATGAAAAGAACTATCACTTTCAGTGATAGGTTTTTGATCTTGTGTATATGCACCTAAGAACCTACTTTCTCAGTACCAGCCTCACAATGGAATCCAATCAACTCCTCAATGTTGTGAGGCCCAAGGGGGAAAGTACGCAAGTTGACTGCATCCCCTCTCCTCGAGAGACCAGTCAGGAAGTAAATGTCTTCAGTCATTGGAGTCAATGACTGCCCCTCGATAATAAATGCCTCTGCATCATGATGCCAGTAATCTATCAAAGCATTTAACAACCTGGGTTGAGCCCTCATAAACAGACACTGGAATAACTTTAACAACCACATTGGGATAAAACGACGATAGTAGCAGGGTCTTCTAAGACCAAAAAATCAATGTCTTAATGCTCATTCTCTCTCCAATGAACATACATCCTGCAAAATGACAAATTCATGGGGAGTTAATTCCTGCCTTTTTATTTTTCCACTTGTTGGAGGGTGTACGTGGATTTTCCTGGAAATAGTCGCGTGTGTACGTGGGAAAATTATCTTTTGCCCATGTGCACACATAGGTTATTCTTGGACAGCCCACGTACATGTGGAGCCAACCTCTTTAATGGTAAGCTCCCCCCCAAAAAGAAAAAAGAAATGCAAAAAAGGAAGAATGAAAGGCAGGAGGGGCTAGTTTGTACTTACTTGGTCCAAGTGGAAGTCCGTTTCATCCACTGAAGCTCCTAGAATCAACTCCTTCGGAAAAGGGGTTTTTTTGGATTTCTTGTCAATTCTCAAATTACAATGGTGATAATGAGATGCCAGCTTCTATTTATAGACCTTTTGGCCCCTTTTTGTCATTTTTTGGACCCTTTTGTCATTTTTTTTCTAGCTTGAAAATCGTTTAGTACGGTTCTTGAGTTTCTTTGGGGATGTTACGATACTTGTTACTTTGGGTATTTGGAAACTTTTTGAGAGTTGGGTCATTTTTAAAGGTCTTTTGGTAAAAATTTATTTTTCCAACTTTGTGCATGTAAGATAGGATTCCACCTCCACTTGTTGCACCTCGTTGTCTTTTTCGCTTCGCCATAGGATCGATCCCACCGAATTACGACACATAACCCTCACTCCTTCTCTAGAAGTGTTGTAATTTAATGGTAGATCCTACCTTCACATGGATGTCCTAGGTAGATCCTGGTTGCATTTTGGTGTCTGTGTCATCGTTAATGATTATAGGCTCGGGAGTCATTTTTAGTTGTTCCTGATTACGATTTTGAGCCTCACTTGCATGATTCACTGTCTCTTTTGACCTCACCCTCGGGACTCCCCAAAACAACGGGTCTTATTTTAATCCCTTTTTAGACCCTCTAAACATGAAAAAATGGTCAAGCAATCTTGTTGTCGTTCACGCTCGCCAAACTAAAATTCAAAGGCACGTCTGTCCGGCAGTAGTTTACCCCTTTTTCGGTCTGGATGATCAAATGTACGAACAAAGGTATACTCTAGAAGCCTTATTTCTCTAGAAGAGTATTCTTAATTATAGATTTAACCCTTTTTCAGGTGTGAGGGACTAAATTTACAAAAAAGGAACCCCCACGGAGTCCATAGTTAATCTCTTTTCAGACTCCCTAAAATTGAAAAGATTGTCGAGTGACCTTGTTTCTTCACACTCATTAAATTGGTCAAGAAGAACATCCCTTACATAGTCCATAGTTAAGCTTTTTCAGACTCCTTAAATATGAAAAATTGTTGAGTGATCTTGTCTTTGTCACACTCATTAAAATGGTTTTGAATAGACATGTTTTCGGTGCAAGTTTACCCATTTTTTGAACCGACCAAAATACCTTCGAAAAAGGTACCTCAGTGGAGTCTCCTTTTACATTTTTTCAAACTCTCTAAAAATGAAAAATCGTCGAGCTTACCTTCTCTAGGCTCCTTAAAATTACATCGAAGGACACTATCATTGCGTCTTATTAATCTCATTTTCATTCCTGCGTATTTGGCCTATTGTCGGCTCCATGTTCCTCTTAAATGAACCATATGAAGCATGCCTTATACGCAAGTCATGTAGCACTTTGCCTCTCCATATTGACACCTTGACCCATGGAGGATTTTTCCCGAGTGTCCTTTTCCTGCATATGTCCCCTTTCTCTGAGAATCAGTGTGTTTCTTGTGCTTGGAACTAGTATGTCTATGGCACTCATTCCTCCTTTGTAACGTAGCATTCTTTTATTCTTTTTCAAGATTTCCAAAATTATTGAAAAAGACAAAAAAATCAAATATACCCCAAAAGAGGAAGGGAAAAGTATTTTCTTTTTTTTGACAGCACAATGAGTCTTCCTTAGAAAAAGCACATCCTTATGTTTGTTCATCAAGCTCTAGGATTCAATATGACCTTAGGAAGTTGTTCCCACTACATAGAGTTGTGTCCCCCATTGTTTGGTTACCCTTCCAAACATATGGAGAGTTCGCATTACCTCCTGCATCGTGAACTTATGTCAATGCCATGTTTCCCAAGTCTCATCTTTTTTCGTGCTTTCGTCCAAGGGAAGTTTTACTAAAACTTGAGTCCGCCCTTCTACAGTTTTTCCCTTGTCCGCATGCCTGGCTACCCCAAAAAACCAATCAAGTCCTTGCTCAAAATCAATGAAGTTCTCTGCCTGATCACCGAGATCCTCTTGTCTATTCCCGACGAGCCATCGAAGACCTCTAGGTAGTGAAGTCGTACACTGATATTACACTCTTGCCTAAGTTTTGAAGATTTTGAAGTTGTTTCTCGAGCTCTGAATGCCTCATCTCTAGCCATCAGGCATCATTGGCTTCTTGGAAATGGATACTATGCATGTATATATTTTTATTTTGAGATGTATATCCATTAAGTACTGCTCGCGGCTACACTTGATATAGTTATATGACATGGATCTTTAGTGTATTTGATTGGCAATCATGATTTTATTTCATCCTGAGCATGGGTATGCCCGCCTCGGTGAGACAAATTGTTATTTTTTGGATGCACCTCCTAAACTCTGGTCCATGTTCTCACTCACTTCATACATGTGTGAATATTTGTAATGTATTTTGGCCATCATATGCTCTTCTGACCTCACACATTAGGGGGCATTTGTTATAACCCTAAACTGCACCAGACATGCATACTTGGCATTAGGCCATCTTACTTACTATCTTTGCCAAGACATCACTGAAAATATCTTATAAAAAATATTTTTTTGAAGGTGTACATGCCCTGCACCACTACTTCCTACGTACACATGCTTGTTGCACCACTACAGCCTGCGTACACTCACAAAAATCCACAAAAAATGAAAATTGAAAATGGATATGGGTTTTCGGGCCATTACTTAATGAGTTGACCGCCTATAGCCAGTCACCCCAAATGTTACTATATATTTTGGCATATAAAAGAAGGTTTTGGGGCCCCATTCCAGAGAGCAGCATGAGAGAATAGAAACTCTGCCCATTTCAATATTCCCCCTTTGCCAAAAATATTTTGCAACCACATTGTGAGTTTGAGCTAGAATTCCTTCTTCCTCCTTTGTAAATCCTTTCCATTTCCCTAGAGAGAACTGAAGAGGAGAAGAGTATGTGGAAGCAGTTGGTGCATGGTGAAGAGGAGACAAGGACTGAGTTTGAGGAGAAATTTCAATCTCATGTTGTAAATGACTTTTGTGAGATCAATATAAAGAAGTATTTTTTCCGTCCCGCCAAATGACATCATAAATATTTATGATTTGTTTACATTTCTTGATTATGATGTCTAACCCACTAATCCATATGTAGAATGCATGCTTGTAGTTTCTTGTTTGTCTTTTGGTGAATGCAGGTCAGCCTTGGGAGGAGACTTGCAGTCGAGAAACAACCAAGCACAAAGGGATTGACACTGATGCGCAGTTTAAGGTATGCCTACCAGATCCCTATAATTTTTCTTTTTTGTATGATTGTGGGGTAATGACGGGATAGTTGATAAAAAGAAGGAGACTTTAGATAGTTAGCTATGCCTACACTTTAGAACCATGGTGTATTCCATAGAGGGGTTTTCCCGCTATAGCAGTCGAGCCCCTAATTTTTAATCATGAATTGTAAACATGTTTCATAGTCTGGTGAGCCAAGTAATGGTAAGCTAGGAGGCTTATGTGATTGTTGGGATAGAGAGCCTAGGATGATAAGGATAGGAGATTGTTTTGTATATGTTAATATTCAATTCATTAATATAAATCATCATTTCATGTAGACTGACCATGATGAAAGAGTATGGGGGACTAGACTCCACTAGGTTGAGTAAGGGAGGGGGTTGAGAGGCTGGAAAAATGAGCTAAGATTAAGAGATTAAATCTCAGAGAACAATATATATTATTATTCTAAATGTTGTAAGATGGATATGAATTTATCCTGAGTTACTTTGGGGAAGGGGAAAAACTTCCAAATGGAGAGGAATGCACTTCATGAGCACCATGTGTCATCTCAGAAACATGCAAATATATATTGGTATTTTGACTATTTTGGGGATATTTTTTCCATTCCTTCCACTCAAGCACATAGGGATAAAGCAAGAAGTAAATCTTGGAATGCCATTGCATAACCCTCAACCATCTATAACCTATACAATGAGATCAAACTGATATCTTTATTGAACCTGTACCCTACGGTTTCCATGTATTTTGTTCTTCCATTACCATGCCCCACATACAGTTTATGTTATTTCAATCACCCTTTCCTATGTGTTGAGGATTTGGATTGAAGAATCGATTTGTGAGGCCTATGGTTGAAGAAGCATGTTGCCAGGCCTGTGAGAAACTCTCTTCAGGTGAGAGATTTTCTAGGGAAGTGAATTCTCCTAGAGGGAGTCCAACAACTACTACAGATCTCTACAAATTCCTGTCTAGCTTGTTGTTGAAGCCTTGGAAGGGAGGTGGAGCAACTAATGGACTATGTGATAGTGAAGGTGTATACTCCTAGGGTAGGACAGGAATGTGGGGAATGAGAGTCTCTGAGCAGTGGGTGTAAATGGATCCTTGGAGGAAATCCTTCCTGTAGACTGGTGCAACTTCATGTTGTCCTTTCCTAGCCTAGGAATCCCTTTCCTGGTGGATTCTAGTCCCAGCGTGGGGGAGAACCACTGTAGAGAGTGATGAGAAATGTGTTCTAAGGCTTGGAGTTTTGTGTAAGGTATGCACATATTCGGTGCACTACAATTAAGAGATAAGTATCATTTATGTGCTTAATTGTTAAATGATGTATTTTAGTGCATGTCTTTGATTCTTATAATAATATCATGTGTCTCGTTGCATGTATGCTTTCATGTTATCTCTGTTTATTTATTTTAAGTTTATATGTGATTTATTATGCAATGAGCTATGTCTACCATTTCCCAATAGGTCTATGTCTGGGCATGGACACTTTTAATTATCTATAACAGAGGTTGAGACCATGTGTGTTTGAGGCAGTGTTGTCCCTGACAAGGGTGGTTGGGGAACATTACAATATGGTATTAGAGTCCATGGTTTCAACACTAAGCCTGGATGGGTCGTATAAGTGGTTATTAAAGAAAAGGCTTCAGAGTGAACTATTGTTGAAATGGACAAAATTCACTCTTAGATAATTCAGGATGCCAAGAGGGCGTTGAGCGAACACATTGGTTGTGTTCTGAAGCTCAAGAGGTATAGTGGTCCAAGAATTTCAACAGGGAAGAAAACCACAATAATTGTGGTTAATAACCACAAGAAGGAATTTGGGCCGCAGGATATGCATGGAGAAAGGTGGACATTTCCCAACCCTCAGATCTGGAGAAATTGCATGAAAATTAACTTCCAAATCCTTCAGATTTCGTGACTTCGAAGAAAATCAATATTTGTTAAGAAAAAAGGGGTGAAGCTCGAAGTTCCTAAGTTCCAAAGTACTTTTCAGCCATAGATCATCTAGGAGAGGGAGGGGCATGGATTCTCCCCCAAGTAGATTGGCTAGTTCAGGAATTCAACGTTTGGAAGAAATAGAGTTCACTGGTGTGAAATCTCCCAAATATTGAAGTCCCAAAGTGATGCGGGAATACATGATGCATGCCATGTGTTAGTGAGTTATGAACGTTTCAAATATTGATTATGATAGTTAGAAAGTGACACATGTCACCCGTCTAATTGGGTCACGTGTTTGCTTCTAGTGTTCCTCCATATGGCACTCTCGAAGAATGGTTAGTGGGCCCTCAGTGGTTACATAAAGTAGTTAAAACCTTCATGAAGAATTTAATTATATTGGGCCCATAATAACTTGGTCATAGTAGATGCATGGCCCCAGATTGTGAAGTCAGAAGACTTGGCACTCTGGAGGTTTGAAGGTATAAGAAGTTGAGGTCGAGGACTCGTGAAGGTCCAAAGGCTAGATTATCTCTTGACCATTCGTCACAAAGGATGTGTGGCATTAGATCCTAAGGCCCAAGGAAATGGTACTCCATAGGAATGGTTCTGCAGTTTGCGTTGATTCAAGAACTCCCGAAGGCTAAAGTTTCATACTAAATCTCATTCGTTGGATGCTGGGAAGTCGTGGACCATAGATCCAACCCACTTCGTGTGTTTGATAATTCAAAATTTGGGAGAATCATAAGGTGGTGAAGTAGAAACCTCCTAAGCCAAAATTTTTGAAGATACAAAGTACTGAAGCACAGGGTATGATGTGGCATGATGACATCACTAGAGGTGACATGGACCTTCCCTAGACATGTCATGTATCAGTCAGATTTGTATTTTTTTCAAACTTGTTAGACCAATTAGCAGTCTGACACATAGGTGCCATGTTTATATGATGACAATAGTAATACGTGGGCCACAAAAGTTAAAAAGGTTCGAGAGTTTGGTGTTTAGAAGAAAGAGAGAAGAAGGTGTGAAATTCTCTAAAGATAGAATTTCTAAAATGTCAAAGTTCCAAATAATCACCTATCAACTTAGCGCTTGGTCACAACCTATGGTCCCATGAATTTGGGGATTGAAGAAAAGGGGCTAGCGCCCAAAATTATGTTTTAAGAGCAAAAAAAGGCTTAGAGAAGGATCCCTTGAGGTCCCTGATCGAACAAACCTACATCAAAAGAAGTAAGGAAAAATATGTAAATCTTAAGAGAGGATCTAGCATGGATCCAAGAGCCAATTCAACTCTAGGAATTTATAACAGTTGAACATAGATCACCTTCCAGCAAGCACCATTTCTCAAATAGTCATAACTTCTTGTTCAAAAGTCATAATTGAGAAAGGGAGCAATCATTGGAAAGGTCTCGAACCATAGAGGAAAAATGTTCACCCAGAAATTGTCTATGGATAGTAACATTTCTATAAAATCAGCAAAAGGAATTATGATCATTTGTAAACCATAATGGTACATGTTTGCATGGTTTTGGTTCATACATTTAGCCTGACAAGAGTTTTGTTGGATACACACTTTTACAGAGTTTTCTACTTCCAAAATAGAACAAAATATTCCTGGAGTGTAGAGAGATGGGGGATGCACAAGAGGCTTACAGTCAGGAAGCTAAGGTTATAGGAATGAATGTCCATCTGGGAATTGAGGGAACAAATTCCAATGGACACAGAGAAGGAAAGGATGAATACATCAATCTAGTGGAGACTATCAGAAAATTGCAGGTAGATGTCCAGAGCCACAAAGATGATAATGAAAGTATTATGAAGGCCAAAGAGAAGAGTGAATACTTCAACTTGAATTTAATGAAAATCCTGGACATAATTGAGAAGAATTTAGACGAGGAGAATGGCTCCAACAAGTCAAGAAGCCACAATTCCCCTGATGAGAAAAGAATATCAAGGAGTGTTAGAAGGAACCAACATCACTCCCAAAATATTTCCCATAGGATATCACATAGTAGCTCAAGTTCATCCCCTCCCATGAAGCATAGGAGGTATGGGGTGGATGAATTTAAGGGAGAAATGAACAATATCAAACGTCCTACTTTTGATGGAGAGCACAAGAAGGATGAAGTTGTTGAGACATGGTTGTTAGGTATGAGGAAGTACTTCTAATTGCATAAATATTCCTCTAATGAAAAAGGAAGAATTTCCATCTATTATCTGAAAGGAAAATCATCCATGTGGTGGGACTATCTTGTGAAGGTGAAGCACATTAAGGAGAAAAATGTGATCTGGAAAGAATTCAAGAAGTATTTTGAGAAGAAATACTTTACTAAGAGATATTATGACAAAAATATGAAAGATTTCTTTGAACTCAAGCTAAGAAGCATGACCATTGACGAGTATGAAAGGAGATTCCTGTAACTATTGAAGCATCTCTCCTTCATCCAGGATGAGACAATTAAGATTCAGAGGTATTTGAGTGATTTTCCATCCTTCATCAGTGACAAGATTCAGTATGATGATCCTAAAAATTTGGAAGAAACCATAAGAAGAGCTAAGTGCTTGTATGATAAAAAAAAAAAGGAAATCCTACCTTACAAAAGGCTTGGGAGGACAAGAAGAATTTTAGAAGAGATATTAGGAATAAGGGGAGAAAGCCCCCATTATTCAGGAAAAACCATATTTTAGAGAGCCCAAGATGGTTGAGGCAGGTGGGTCAAGGCTAAGGAATCCGCTAATGAAATGTTGGGGTTGTAAAGGAGAACATAAGTATAGGGATTGTCCTCACAAAGATGACAAAGTGAGATATGTCCACAATGTCCAACAAGCCCAAATAGTGGAGGACATGGGAAGAAGTGTGCCAAGGACCTATGTAGACCCAGACAACAAGCAAGCATAGTTTCAATCACACATGATTGAAGTAGAAGGTATGATTAATAACCATTCCTTTACTATTTTAATTGATTCAAGGGCTAGTCATAGCTATATAGATCCCAAGGTAGTGGAAATATTTCAATTACCAAATGAAAGCATGAGAAATATTGGATGGTGCAGTTGGCTACAAGAGCCAAGAGATAGGTTGTTGAGTTGGTTAAGTCATGTCCATTGGGCATGAATGGGATGAATACCAAGGCATATTTGAACATCTTTCCTTTGCGTTCATATGACTGTCTAATTGGTATGGATTGGTTGGACCAACACCATTTCATCTTACATTGTCATAACAAGGAATTCACTTTCCTAGATGAGGAAGGAAACCCAAGAACATTCCAAGGTATTCCTAGGAAAATCATTGTTCAAGAAATATCAGCAATGCAGTTGAAGAAGTGTTATAGGAAGTGTTGCCAACTGTTTGTAGCTCATATGGAGGAAACACCTAAGGATAGGGTGCCAAATACAGAATATCAAGCAGTCCTAAAATATTTTTAGGACGTGTTTAAGGAGATACCAGGACTACCCCAAAAGAGAGATATTGATTTGTCTATAAATTTGATGCCTAGAGAAACTCCAGTTTCAAAGACTCCCTACAGAATGAGTAATCCATAGCTAAAGGAGTTGCAAATGCAGCTTGAGGATATAATGAAGAAGGGGTACATATGCCCAAGTGTGTCACCTTGGGGTGCCCCAGTGTTATTTGTGAAGAAGAAAAATGGGACCTTGAGATTGTGTACTGATTTCAGGCAGTTAAATGAATTTACTATGAAGAACAAATACCCCTTGCCAAGGATTGATGATCTATTGGATCAGTTGAAGGATGCAAGGATATTTTCAAAGATTGATCTCAGATCACAATACCATTAGGTAAGGATTAAATATTAATACATCAACAAGACTTCCTTCAGCACAAGGTATGGTCTACAATGGTGCCATTTGGGTTATCAAATGCACCCGCAGTTTTCATGTGTTTGATGAATGGTGTTTTCCAAGATTACTTAGACAAGTTTTTCATTGTATTTTTGGATGAAATCCTTGTATATTCCAAAACAGAAGAAGAACATGAGCATCACTTGAGGATGGTGTTGCAAGTGTTAAAAGAGCACCTGTTGTATACCAAATTGAGCAAGTGCTCATTTTGTCATAAACAAATTCACTATTTGGGGCATATTATATCCAAAGAAGGGATATCAGTGGATCCTGAAAAGATTGAGGCCATTAAAGGATGGCCAGGACTTAAGAATGTGACAGAAGTTAGATCCTTCATGGGTCTATATGGATACTATATAAGATTCATTGCAGGGTTTTTAAGGATTTCTCACCCAGTCACTTCCTTGCAAAGGAAAGGGATGAGGTTTCATTAGACAACAGAATGTTAAAAGAGATTCCAACAATTGAAGCAGTTGTTAAATAGTTCACCAATTTTGAGGATTTCATATCCAAATGAATATTTTGTGGTTTGCATCGATGCATTCAAGGAAGGACTTGGTGGATTCCTCAGCCAAAACATATTTTTAATTTGTTTTGAACCTAGAAAATTAAAAGAGCATGAAAGTCTCTATGCCACTCATGATTTGGAGTTGGAATCCATTGTTCACACTTTAAATAAATGGAGGCACTACCTTAAGGGAAAGAGGTTTGAGTTGAGGAAAAACCATAATGTTCTAAAATATTTGTTTGATCAGCCTACATTAAATTCCAGGCGGAGAAAATAGTTGGAACTCGTCTGTGAATATGACTTTGACATCAAGCACATCAAAGGAAAGGGGAAAAAAGTGGATGATTCACTTAGCAGGAGAGTGCATGAACTGCATGCTACAAACATTAGCATGTGTCAAATTGACATTAAAGGAAATTTTTTTGAGGCTGCAAAAGAATATTTGCAGTAAATGGACTTAGTGACAAAACTACAACAAGGTAAAATGCAACAAAAGGTTGAAGATTTTAAATTGGGTAATGATGAAGTTCTCTTGTATAGGAACTGAATTTATGTTCCCAATTCACATGAATTGAGGGGTACAATTTTGAAAGAGAATCATAATGTGCCTTATGCTAGGCACCCAGGATATTAGAAAATAGTGGGAATAGTCAAGAACCAATACTATTGGTCAGGTATGAAGAAATAAATTGTTGAGTACATTTACAGATGTATGGAGTGTCAAAGGGTCAAGGCTGAGCATAGACACCCAGATGGGTTGTTGCATCCATTTCTCATTCCTGAGTGGAAGTGGAAAGTCGTTACAATGGATTTCATCACCAAATTGCCAAGGAGAAGAAAACATCATGATTCTATCATGGTAGTGGTGGACAAGCTTACAAAGGCTACCCATTTTATTCCATTGAAGACTACTAACAAAGAAACTAATGTTGTTGATATCTATATGAGGAAAGTGGCTTGATTGCATGGTATTCCAAAGACATTTGTGTCTAATAGAGACCCAAAATTCACTTCAAAATTTTGTAAGGGATTATTCAAGGGGTTCAGAATCAATCTGAACTTTAGTACAACCTATCATCTCTACTATGATGGGAAGATAGAGAGGGTAAACCAAGTAATAGAAGATATGTTAAGAATGTATGTGATGGAAAATCCATTTTTAGGACCCAAAAATGTCCCTTTTTCACCATCTCTTTTTCTCATTCAACCTTACCAATTCTATGCTATACCTACTAATTGTTGCTCAGACCCTTTTTCTCAAGCTATGCATCATTAATCTTGCTTTTATATTTTATTCACTTTAACATGTTGAATTGATAGCATTTCTCATATTTTATCCATGAATATTCAAAATAATGATTAAACTGTGTAGAACAACCAAGTCTTAAAGAAAGATCGTTGTTGTTACACAAGGTTGTTACAACTGTGTGCCAACTCTACATGTTGTTACACAACTACAACAATTGTGCGCCCTTGTTGGAAGCTACTACACCTCTTGCAACATATATCCACTGATCCTGGAAGCTGGTCCCTCATGAAAATTTGAATCATGAAGACTAGTCCTCAAGGTTGTTACACATTTTGGTTCCCATTGATGATGAAGATCATTTAACATATACTATAACAAATTTTGTATATCATACGAACAACTTGAGAATCTTCGATTCTCAAAGCTGTTCTGAATCTGTTTTCAACTGAATAACTCTGTCTTTAAATAGCAGAGCCTTTGTAATCATGAGCCCCAAATTTTAGCTGTGAACAGAGAGTGAAGAAGAGCACATTGTATCTGAACCTTTTTTTGGCGAATTAATTAGAAGTGGATTGAGTTTCGTTAACCTACAATAGTTTATTTTCTAGTGGATTCAGTGAGAGGGAAAGGGCCCACCTTCCTCACAGACTTCCATCTATTTTGTTGTTTATATTAATTTCTTTGATTTGGATAATCGATCTGTTTAGAATTTCTAGCATACATCTGTTGTTACAGTCAGTTCTTTCCTGTTTAATGTGCATCTATGTATCTCATGAGAATTAGAATCAAATTGTTTGATATCGTTGGATAATTTCTTTCCTTTCCTACATTAGATTTAATATTTGAAAACAAAAGTGGAAATTCCTTTTCTGTATTTAAGTAGGTCTCCTTTCAGCAAGTAACACAAAGTTTCTTTCTGCAAGAGTAAAATAGAAAGTTAGAATAAATAATCCAGGATTCTTATGCACCCATTAGTTCAGGATTTCATTTATGAAAGTGTTATTTCAATTATGTAGAAGCTCCAGCTATGTCAACAACTTTTGTTA
>ML795954.1:275975-287467 GCA_009831015.1 Picea engelmannii
TGTCTTTAAATAACAGAGCCTTTGTAATCATGAGCACCAAATTTTAGCTGTGAACAAATAGTGAAGTAGAGCACATTTTATCTGAACCTTTTTTTGGAAAATTAATCAGAAGTGGATTGAGTTTTGTTAACCTATTGTAGTTTATTTTCAAGTGGATTCAGTGAGAGGGAAAGGGCCCACCTTCCTCATAGACTCCCCTCTATTTTTTTGTTTAGATTAATTTCTTTGATTTGGATAATCGATATGTTTGTCATTTCTATCATATATCTGTTGTTACAGTCAGTTATTTCGTGTTTAATGCACATCTGTGTATCTCATGAGAATTAGAATAAAATTGTTCGATACCGCTGGAGAATTTATTTCCTTTCCTATATTAGATTTAATATCTGAAAAAAAAAGTGTGAATTCCTTTTCTGTAGTTAAGTAGGTCTCCTTTCAGCAAGTAGCATAGAGTTTCTTTCTACAAGTCTAAAATAGAAAGTTAGAATAAATAATCCTCGATTCTTATGCACCCATTAGTTCAGGATTTCATTTATGCAAGTGTTATTTCAATTATGTAGAAGCTCCATCTATGTCAACAACTTGTGTTAAAGTTCAAACCTTTCAATTAGGATTCTTACTGCAATTTGAATAAATGTTGCTTCCATAATCTAGCATAGAATGTGCACAATTATCTTGCAATAACAAAACTTCCCTGGGTTTGACAATTTATATTGAACACCTTAATTATCTATTTAATTAGAAAATTAAAGTGCCCAACAACCATCAAAGTGGGAAGAATATCTACACTTGGTATAGTTTTCTTACAACAATGGGTACCAAGCATCTATGAAGATGAGCCCATATGAAGCACTTTATGGTAGGAAGTGAAACACTCCTGTAAGTTGGGACAATACAACTAATAGGGAAGTGACTGGGCTAGAATTGATGAGAGAAATGGAAGAGAAAATGTTGAGGATTAAACAGAATTTAAAGGATGCTCAAGATAGGAATAAAATCTATGCTAACAAGGGTATAACTCAAAGGGAGTTTAAAGTGGGTGATCGTGTATTCTTCAAGGTTAAGGCCAAAACAATTTCACTGAAGTTGGGAAACTATTCCAAGTTGGCAGCTAGATATTGTGGACCATTTGAAATCCTAGAAAGGATTGGTCGAGTATCTTATATGATTTCATTTCCTGCATCTATGTCTGTTCATAATGGATTCCATGTATCATTGCTCAAGAAATATATACCTGATGCAAATCATATAATTGATTGGAATTTGATTGAGGTGGACCAATAAGGCGCTATCCAAGTGCATCCAATACACATTATGGATCATAAAATCAAAAAAATTAGGAATCAATCCATAGGGATTGTAAAGGTCCATTGGATCTGGTACGTTCCTAAGAATGCCACTTGGGAGCATCAGGATGCAATGCAGGCAAAATACTTGCATCTTTTTGAATATTTTTAAAATCTGGATGATATGGTGTAAAAGAATTGCATTGAGGAAAGTACAAAAATAAGGGGAGGGGATTGTAATACCCCAAGGCTGAACCAATAATTTTTAATCATGAATTGTAAACATGTTTCATAGGATCAAGAGAAAATTAATGGTAAGATAGGAAGCTTATGTGATAGTTAGGCCATAGAGCCTAGGATGCTAACGCTATGAGATTGTTTTGTATATGCAAATATTCAAATCATTCATATAAAAACATCACTATATGTAGAGTGACCATGATGAAAGAGTATGGGGGGCTAGAATCCACTAGGATGGGTAAGGGAGGGGGTTGAGAGGCTGGAAAAAGGGGCTAATCTTAAGAGCTTAAATCTCATAGAATAATATATATTATTATTCTAAATGCTTTAAGGAGGATATGAATTTATCCTAAGTTCCTTTGGGGAATGGGAATGACTTCCAAATGGAGAGGAGAATGATTCATGAGTGCCATGTGTCATGTTAGGAACATGAAAATACATATGGGGATTTTGACTATTTCGAGGATCTTTTTTCCATTCTTTCCACTCACGCACACAGGGAGTAGGAAAAAAGTAAAGCTCAGAATGCCATTGTTGAACCCTCGACCATTCTGAACCTCTACAATGAGCCCAAAATGATATCTTTGTTGAAACTATACCCTGTGGGTTGCATGTATTTAGTTCTTCGATTATCATGCCTCACATATGGTTTTTGTTGTTTCCATCACCCTTTCCCATGTGTGGGGGAGATGGATTGAAGAAGAAGGTTGTCAGGCCCATGGTTGAAGAAATAGGTTTTCATGCCTATGAGAAAATATCGTCATGTGAGAGAGTTGTTGGGGAATTGAATTCTCTTGGAGGGAGTCCAGTAGTAGCTACAAAGCTCTGAGAATTCTTGTCTGGACTATTTTTGAATCCTTGGAAGGGAGGTGGAGTAGCCGATGGACTATGTGATAGTGGAGGTGTATACTCCTGGGGTGGGACATGCATGTGGGGAATGAGAGTCTGTGAGAAGTGGGCATAAGTGGCTTATTGGAGGAAATGTTTTTTGTAGACTAGTGAAAATTCCTATTTTCATTGCCCAACCTAGGAATCCCTTTCCCGGTGGATTCTAGTCCCATCTCAGGGGTGACCCACTGCTAGAGTGATGAGCAGCGTGGTCTAAGGATGGGAGGTTCATGGAAGGTCTGCATGTATTCAGTGCACTAAAATTAAGAGATAATTATCATTTATGTGCTTAACGGTTAAATGATGTATTTTAGTGCATGTCTATGATTCTTATAATAATATCATGTGTTTAAATACATGTACTCTTTCATGTTATCTCTTTTTATTTATGTTAAGTTTATATGTGATTTATTTCATACTGAGCTGTGTTTTCCATTGCCCAACAAGTCTATGTCTGGGCATGGACAATTTAACTATCTATAACAAAGCTTGAGACAATGTGTGTCTGAGGTAGCGATGTCCCTGGGGAGGGTGGCTGGGGAACGTTACAATAAGGAGACTAAACCTAGAAAAAGGTTGTGAGCCCATAGTTAAGCTTTTTTTAGACTACTTAAAATTGAAAAGATATCTGAGTGATCTTGTCTTCGTCACACTTGTTAAAACAATTTTTAAAATACATCCTTTCGTTGCAAGTTTACCCCTCTTTTGAGATGATTGGATTGATTCTAAAAAAACTACTTCCTAGAGTCTTATTTTTGTGTTTTTTTAGACTCTCTAAATGTGAAAAAGCACCTAGATTTCCTTCTCTAGGCTCGTACAAATTTACATGGAAGGAGTGTTTTTGTGTCATGCGTAATTGCATTGCAGGTCTCATCTTTGTGTCTTTGACCTAATGTCGTCTCCATGTTTCTCTCAACTGAAACTTTAAAGCATTCCTTATACACAAGCCTTGGAACACTTTTTTCCTTTGTGATCCGATACCTTGACCCATGGAGGAATTTCCCTCGAGTGTCCTTATCCTACACACATCTCATGTCCTTGAGCATCAATATGTTCCATGTGCTTGGAACTAGTTTTATTTCTCGCAACACTCATTCCTCCTTTGTAACATAACATTATTTTATTCTTTTTTCAAGATCGTTTAAAAATTGAAAAAGAAAAGAAAACAAATATTCCAAAAAAAGGGGACATAAAATATACATTCTTTTTTTCGGTAGCAAAGATATTCTCCCTTGGACAAATCACATCCTTCAATTTGTTCGTCAAGCATTGGGATCTAGTATGACCTTAGGAATATTTTCTCACTACATAGATTTGTGTCCTCCTCTGTTTGGTTACTCTTCCAAACATATGGAGATTTTGCGGTGCGTCTTGCATCACGGACTTATGTCAATGTTACACTGCATGAGTCTGATCATATGTCGTTATTTTTTTCAAGAGAAGTTTTATCCAACCTGAGTTGGCCTTTCAATAGTTTTTCTCTTGAATTTCATGAGTCAGCCATCCCGAGAGTCCAGTCAAGAACAGATTCAAAATCGACGAAGTTCTCTTCCTAATCATCGAGATCCTCTAGTATTTTCCCGACATCTTGTCGAAGACCTAAGAGTAGTGAGTCTTACACTCCCATTGTACTCCTACCTGAGTTTTGAAGATCTTGAAGTGGTTGTTCGAGCTATGAAGTTTTCATCTCTATTCGCGGGCATCACTGGATTCTTGAAGATGCATATTGTACATGTATATCTTCGACTGATTTTGAGATGTCGATCCACTGTGTATTGCTCGCGGATACACTTTATACATTTATATTACATAGATATACAATGTACTTTATTGGAATCTATGATTCATTCATCCTGAGCATGGGTATGCTTTCCTCAGAGAGATAAAAAAAATTTGCAGATGGCACCTCCCAAACTCTGGTCCCGGGCTCACTTGACTTCATGTATTCCCTCTGGTGACGATATTGTAATGTATTTTTTCCCTCAGTTTCTCTTCTGGCCTCACACATTAGGGGTATCTGTTATAGCCCTAAAATGCCCTACTTATTCATACATGGCATTGGCCTTTCTACTTACACAATTTTCCAAAATACCGTTGAGGAAGTCTATTTAAAAAACCTTTTTTTGGAGCAAGTACACTCCCTACTGCACTACTTTCCACATGCATACGCTTGTTTCATGATAGAAATTCCATGTACATACGCTGGCTGCATACTAAAAAACCCACGATTACCTCCAAAAGTTTCAAAAAATAAAAAGTTGCAAGGAATTTGATGGAGTTTACGGGCTATTGGAGGTTTCCCAACCAATTCACCTATTGTAGCCCATCCCCAAATCTAATAACTATCCTTTTTTCATATAAAAGGAGGTATTAGGGTCCCATTTCCATATCAATCATTAGAATGGTGAAACAATGCCCAAATCATTTTTCCCTCATTTCCCAAGTGCTTGCAACCTGGGAAGCTACAAAGCTGGAGGTGGTCTACATCAAATGTTGGAATAAATGTATTTCTTCTAATCCACTTTCCTATTTCTTCTTATTTATATTTTCAGAGTGTTTGGGGTATTTTAGGAATTAGATTGTCTTTTAAGGGAGTTCATAGTTCTGTCTATACTTCGAACACTGGTATAGTTATAGAAGGATTTTCCCTCTAGCACATATTTATTCTATGGACCATTTTCAAGAACAATTCATCAAAATACTTGTTAAAACCAAAGAAATCACAACTCCCTTAAACCACATAGAAATCCATAGTGTAGAGAAAATCAAGAAAATAATAAAGACAATAATTTACCTTGGAAACTCAAATGGGAAAACTAGCTTCGAATGGGGCTTAGTTATTCATTCTGGAAATCTTTTGTTACATTTCTTCCATGGCTCTATAAGCCTCTTCCTCTCTTTTTGAAAATACCCATTGAGAATGAGAGTGGAGGAGGAAATAGGGAGAGTTGGGGGGTATGGGGAAGGCCAACAACTTCGACCCTTCATTTCACATTCGTCTTCCTTCTCTCCTATTTTTCTTTTTCTTTTTTTCATTTTATTCTCTCATTTTTTTCTCACTCATATTTTTGTCTTATTCAAGTCTTACATTTACATTGTTTTACCAAGTCCTCTAACCTTCAGTAATTGCTGAATTTATTTTTAGGTACTAAGTATTATTCCCATTCATTGGTTCAAATCTATTTTAGATCAATACACATGCACCTATTTAAACAAAGGAAATATTTGTATACCTAGGAATATAGGGGTTACTTAATCAAAGGAAAATTACTAATAAAAAATTTAATGATACTAAAAGGAAAGATGAAATTCAACTAAAGAGAAAGATGGAAACTACTTGAAAGGGAAGTTACAAAGAACTTCAAAGGAAATCCACAAAACATAATTAAAAGTATTTTGTAATTTAGTGACCAACCCCTACTTATCATAATAGCAAGGGAATATGGGGTGCAAGACTACAATAATAAGAATCCAAAGCTGAAAATCTATGTGAGATGATTCAGGTTGTTGATCCAAAACAAAGAAATAATTTTCTAAAAGACAAAGTTACAATTACCTAAGTTGTTCTAATGAAACAAAGAAAATCCTATAGTACACTATTCTATTACAAGGATTGAAATAAAACATAGCAAAAAACCTAATCCCTTCTGAAATAATGTTGAAGAAATCTATGACTAACATAGCTCTTTTGATGGTGTAAAAGATCATAAAACTACCTAAAACAGTGTGCTAGAAATTATGTTATAGGAAACAAAGTGTTTCTACAATAAATGTAATGTTCTTATAGGGAATGCATAAATTCATTCTCAACATATAACGAATGTAAAATGAACTAAACAATATTAAAACTAAAGGAAATAAATGAAGGAGTTGTTGATACAGGAAATGTAAATACTACTAGAATATCTGCAAAAATAATTCACAACATACCCTGTGAGTAAAATGAACTAAAAAAATATTGAAAGAAAAGAAAATGAAATAAAAATATAGAGGTTCCTTGTGCAACCTTTAGTGGACCATAATCAAGGTCTCTATAGAGAACCTTAACAATTACTAATGGAAACAAATATTAAAGTGCAAATTATGCATTAGCATACTATCTCAAAACAAAAAACACCTCAAGGAAGTTTGAGTTCTCCAAAAAGAACAATTTCTTAAGAAGAATGACTAACTCCCTAGTGATAACCCTTAAATTCTACTTATACTAAGAGGTTGCAATATTTATCCCTTCAACCACTCCTTTATTAAATGGTTTGTGTCTCTATGATCCTTATAATCAGGGTCTTAAGTTCTAGGGATCAAATCACTTGACATGTTTAACTCCAACTAAGCCCAATTAGAGGATGGACATAACTCCAATTTGTAAGCCATACTTCCAATCCTTTGCAAAACCTTATAGGGGCCATAATATTTGGGTGATAATTTAGTGTCCTTCTTTTTTTACTTGAGGGACATCTATTTATATGGTTGTAGTCTCATACATACTCAATTATCCACTTCAAATTTTGTTTCACTATGATGTTGATTTGCTTGTTGTTTCATCCTATTTTATTCCATAACCAAGTTGCCTTTAATAGTTTTAGAACCTCTTGTTGGTTCCCTATTTGGTCCTCCACTACTTTAACCTTTGTATTCCCTTTCAAGGGTGATGTAATGGATTAAGGATGATATTCATAAAGTTGCAGAAATGGGAACATTTTTTATGAAGTATGGAAGTATGTGTTGTACCACCATTCCGCCAAAGGAAACCACTTGACCCGTTCTGTATGTTTATCACATGAAAACCAACAAATATATCCTTCTAGAAAATTATTCACAATCTCATTTTGCCCATCAGATTGAGGGTATTAATATGAGCTATGAGCCAATTCAATACCCAAACAAGAAAATAATTTATTCAAAAAATTTCTAGTGAAAATTGGATCTTTATCACTTACAACAATCTTGAGGATTCCATGTAGTTTTTAAATTGTTTCCATGAATGTTGTGGCTATTGTAATTGATTTAAAAGGATGAGAAAGAGAGAAAAATGGACATACTTTTTTAGTTGATCCACTACTACCAGAATGTCTTCCTACCTCATTCTAATTTGATGATATCCCAAATGAAGATCCAACTCAGTAAATAATTTTACTCCATGCAATTCATCTAATAATTCATCAATGACATGAATAGGAAACTTATCTTTGAAGGTAATTTTGTTGAGAAGGATAGAATATGGACACATAAGCCATGAATCATATTTTTTTGTAACCATCACCACTGGTAAAGAGAAAGAACTTTGGCTAGGTTGAATGACGTTGGCCTCTAACATTTCTTGGATCATGCACTCAATCTCACTCTTCTATGCATAGAGATACCTATAAGGCCTAATGTTAGGTGGTACACTTCATGGTTACAAATGAATAACATGGTCATGACATCGAGAAGGTGGAAGAGGTTTAGGAATTTCACCAAATACCTTTGAATTATTGTTGATAACTATTTGGAGGTCTAACCGAGTAGAGGATATATATTTTTGAACATCAAGTGAGCACAATTGTGCAACTACACCTTAGTGTCCCTTTTTGAGTAATTGTTTCATGATTTTAGAGCTTATCACTTTAGAGGGTTTCCCTTGGAAACCTCTAATCTCAATTTCCTTTCCATTTGAAGAAAATATATTGAAAATTAAGGGCCACTATTCCCAATTATTGTAACCATTTGACCCCTAATACAACATCAACACCCCCATTTGGATGGAAATCATGGGGCTATCCAAAAAACACTACCCTATGTTGATATTAATAATATTTCATTTCCCTAAAAAATCAATGGTACCTCCATCTACAATCATTACTTGAAACTATGGTGTAGGATATACAAAGTAATTGAGATCTTTTGCTAATTTTTAATTGATGAAATTATGGGTACTACAAGAATAAATAAATATTGCTACCTTTTTATTTTTGATGTATCCTTGTATATTGAGTTTTTTTGGAGTATTGACATTGGACAATGCATGATAAGATACTGTTGGAGTAGTCTCTTCTAGATATGGATCTTCTAGTGGTTTCAATTCCTGATCTTCTTCCTCTTCATAGTATATGTAGAATAATTTCTTCTCATTGCATTTATTCCCCTTACTGTACTTTATATCACAATTGAAACATATTGTTTGTTCTCTTATTTCATCCATTTATTGAGTTTTCGACCTTTTCAATTGAGGTATGCTTGTCTTATGAACCCAAAAATGATCTCTTCTTCTTGTGTATTCTCCAATGGTAGACTTGTGTGTAGCCTTATTTTTGTATTGAATTTGATGTAGGTGCATTCCTTCCCCCCCCCCCCAAATTCAAATCAGGTATTGAACCTTCCAAACGGAGAGGACATGAATGAGGAGATTCTAGAGGGTGTGATTTCCTCCATATTCATGTAAACGATAAGGTTCTTTTAATTGTTTGTTATTATATTGAGCTATTTGAGTGATATTGTAAGAATAGATCGTATCTGGAATGATCTAATCCTCTTATTGGTGCATGTTGTATTATTATTTAAATTTTATCTTGTAGGCATTGAGAGGATGAAAAACACAATGTAATCAAGGCGAGAGGGCGGCCTGGCCCATAGAGGCCATAGTATGTAACAAATCTTGATATAAGGAAAATAGTGTGATTTTGTGTACTCTTGAGTTCCATTTGGTTTATGTGTTAATTTTGTGTGTAAATCCTTGTTACATTCATGAATTCGAATGAATGTATGTATGAATAGAGAGGGAGAGAGATTTGCAGGTATGAACCTATGAGTAAGCGAGGAGAAAGATTGACCATTGATAATGGTAGGATCAATGATGATCCAATTCAAGGATATAGCATGGAGGAGTCAGTATGACCATCCATAAAAGGGAGAGATCGAAAATGGATATATAAGCTGACAAATACCTTACCATATCAATGACTAAAATATACTTAGTGTTTCACGCTTCGTAAAAAAATTTCAATCGGGAGCTTGAATCAAGATCCATAAAAACCTCGTTGATGACAACCACATAGGATCTCCAAAAATGATATCCTGGTTTTCAATGAATATATAACTCATGTATCATTGAGACCATGGTGTTGATACCCTGGTTTTGAAAGAAAACACTAACAATGACAACTCTAGCACCTGGTTTATAGCCGAGGTTCTATGGAGTTAGTTTCGAAATGTTAGAGGGAAGACAAATGAAGGTTTAGTGTCAAGTGACTTCTCAAGGGTGCTGAGTATTTTAAATAGATCACGTGATGTTGATCAGAACAAAAAGAGATGAGGTGTTGGGAAAGATGTTGATACCTTCAAAAGGAGATAAATTTCCTATGAAATTTATGAGTGTATTGGATTGGGGAAGTAAAGGTGAAATCTATGGAGGATTCGAGGAAGATTTATTGACGAGTTTTATTACTGCCATGGACATATTTCAGTCCATGTGTGAGAAAAATAACCCAGATGTCTAAGGATCAAACCTATTGAATAATTTTATCTTTGAGACCCCATAACTAGTCTTTTATCAAGTGGTATTAGATTAGGGAAATATTTCTCTCTATGAGAGTGGATAAGTGTAGAATCCTAGAGGATCAAGGAGTACTTAGAAGGTTCCATAGGAGAGAACCAATAATACCAAAAGGACAAGTCCCTGAGAAAGATTTATGAGGCATTATGTAGTAGGTGCAAATCATTTTTATCGAAGAAAGGCTTGGTTGCAACTCACTATTGAGCATGAGGAGAAGATCAACGTTATAATGGAGTGATGCATGAGGAAAAAATGAATACCAAAGTGAATATGGAAAGCAACAATGAAGACACATGATCAGGAGATAATGAATATTTTCTACCCTAGGAGTCGGATTCTGACACATTGACCCCCCAAAGTCAAATCATATCTTGAACCTTCCATAAGGAGAGGATTTTGACAAGGCACTGCTAAAGGACATGATTTCCTTGATATTTGTGTAAATGATAGGGTTTGTTAATTATTTATTTTATCTTGAGCGATTGTAGTGATATTGTGAGGATAGATTGGGTATGGAATGATCTAATCCTCTTATTAATGTTTTTTGCATTCTTATTTAAATGTAATCCTACGAGCATTGAGAGGATGCTAGACACAATGTAATCAAACTAAGAGGGAAGCCTAGACCATAAAGTCCATAGTATGTAATCGAGATCGATATAAGGAAAATAGTGTGATTTTATGTACTCTTGAGTTATGTTTGGTTTATGTGTTAATTATATGTGTACAACCCTATTGAATTCATGTATTTTAATGCGTGTATGTATGAATAGAAAGGGAGAGAGAGTTGCATGTCTGAACCCATGGGTAAGAAAGGAGAAAGATCGACCATTGATCATAGTAGGATAAACGATGATAGATGTCTAGGAGATATCATGGAGAAGTCAATCTGACCATCCATAAAAGGGATAGATAAAAAATGGATATATGATCTGGTGAATACCTTTCCATATTGATGGTTAAAATATACTCCATGTTTCACACATCCTTGGAAATTTCCAATAGGGATCTTGACCAAAGCTCCATAAAACGCTCGATGATGATATATTGGTTGTTGATGATGATATAACTCCTATATCATTGGGAATACAGTTCCAATACACCGGTTTTGAAAGAAAACACTATCAATGATGACTATAGCACCTAGTTTCCAGCCGAGGTTCTATGGAGTTAGTGTCGAAATGTTAGAGGGATGATGGATGAAGTTTTAGCACCAAGTGATTTCCTAAGGGTGTTGAGTATTGTAAAAGGATCCCATGACATCGATCAGAAGAAAATTAGATGAGGTGCTAGGAAGGAGATTGATACCTATGAAAGGAGATTAATTTCCTATGAACTTCATGAGTGTATTGGATTGGGACGACAAGGTGAAATCTAGGGCACATTCGAGGAAGATTTATTAAGTATTTTTATTTCCAACATGGAAATATATCATTCCATGTGTGGGAAAAATAACCCACAGGTCCTAGGATCAAACCTATCAAGTACTTTGATCTTCGAGACCCTAGAACTAGTCTTTTATCAAAATATGACAAGCCGATTGCATAGTT
>ML795955.1:0-10990 GCA_009831015.1 Picea engelmannii
TTCCTTTAGCGCATCAAAACTGTTTTTATTTTCTAGAGTTGCCTCTTTTGACTGAGTGGCCTTCGGGGCTTGGTCTAGTGATTCCTTTCGCTTTGACTGCCTTTGTCGGTTTGCTACAGGCTGAAAGGCGTCTTCTTTGACTGGTCCTGGTTCCTCAGCGGCTTTGGGGCAGTTTCTTGCGAAATGGCCGTAAGCATGGCACTGGAGGCACTTGAAAGGAATCTGCTCGTAGTCCAGCTCTTGTATATGGCTCCAATCCCCCAGGGAGAACTTAATGGCTTCCGGAAGACCTTTCTCGAGGTTAACCTCAACACAAATGCGGGCGCAGGTATACTGGTCCCCTTTCGGTTCTGCTTTGTCCAGGTAACGCCCAAGCTTATTTCCAATGTCCTCCAGAGATTCTATTCCCCAGAGATGCAAGGGTAGATGAGGCAGCCTAACCCATACTGGAGCTGCGGTAATCTCGGCTTCGGGATTGAAGTCAGGAGTCCAGGGGGCTAAGACAGTCCTCTCGACCCCATGAAATAGGGCCCAGATCTGAAGACTAGATCACAGTCCTCTTTGCTCAAGAAACTGAAGACAAAAAAACCCCTGCCTACTGCAAACAGAGAAACGTTTCCCTTTGTCAGTGATTTCCAACGGTCATTCGTCCATGCCTCCACCGCTTTGGGGCTAGGCCATAACCCCATAAACTTTCCGATGAGGGACGTTTATGCTAGAAGGAGGACAAGAGAGCAAGGCTGCTCTGGAGTTAGCTCCAGAGAGGGGATCTCCTCCATCTTCTTAAAAAACTTGGACGAGAGAGAAGGATTGGGTTTGGGGCCTGCCGAACGAACTAACACCTTGAATGCTTCCAAAGGATCTTTTCCCTTCTCGGCGTTTAGATCTGGGGCCATCGTAGCCGACCTCCTGCAAACAAGATCAATGGTGAGCCAATACCTCTGTACCCACCCGCATGAAAACCCGTAGGCGGTCTCAGGCCTCGCAGGGACCCTCTGAAGGTGCTGCCTTGGAATTTGATCCGTGGCCCTATAAACCCTGGTCGCTTCTAGACACGTCCCTGCAACCAAACAATACGCTGAAACACCAATACCGCTTCTCCAAATCACAAGCAAGCGCTCAATCAATATGTTGCAACACCATTCTGCTTCCCTGGCAGACTGCTACTCCAAAACGCATGAAGAAGCTTGGGGACACGGGCGAATCAATGGGTGTCGAACCCTGGGTGCTCGGCTGCTGCAGATCGCTTCCTGCACTCAAATACCAGAGCGAGGTAGCTAGGGTTTGGGCCCTAGCCGCGATGACTCGTCTCGCCTCATCTTTTCCCGAAACCTGGGCTAATATTACTAGTCCTTAATAAGCAAAATGTAAAATATTTGGCAATATTTTTGTAAAAATATTCAAATTTCTAAGGATTTTATATAGTTTCTTTAAAATTTTGGATATTTTTAAGGTAAAATAATTTTATTCTATGGAATTCGAGTGAATCATTTTTATAAAAAAATGAAATTGGTGAATCATTTTTTGGAAAAAACCATGGAAAATTATCCCATTGGTGAAATTTAGCCCCTAAAATCATCTATGTCTTCCTTTCATACACTTGTCCTTGTGGAGGAGGTGCATGAAGACTAGCATGAGTAGGGGGAGCACTTGTAGGTGGGGTATATGGTGCTAGCAGTGGAATAGGAAAAGGATAGTAAGGATTAGCGGTAGCCCCATAAGAGGGATTCCCACATGGAGGACTATGACCATGGTAATGTGGTTGAGAAGGAGGTGCAGGGTAGGATGTACTCATTCTCACTTGATATGAGGCATGTGATTGGTTCTGAGGTCGGGTTGGGTATCCATAAGGAGTGGGGAACCCACCATAAGGAAAGGCATATCCACTAGGTCCAGGTGGTGGTGGTGGATATGTAGGAGAGAGAGAGCCAATGATACCATTGACGACATGGGATATGCCTAGAGTAGCTAAGTCACCTTATCAGGATTGAGGGGCATTAGGGAGGATGATATATAGAGAACCAAAGTGAGCATAGATCAAGTCATAATGTTGGGCCTTCTGTATGGCCTATTCCTCATTCTAATGTAATGTCATGGAGACATCCTTGGAAATGAGAGGAAGGAGGGACTTCAGGAAGAAATCCTTAAGGGATATTTCATCTAGATTGGATTTGCACAAGCGATGTTGTTTGTGAAACTCATGGATGTGGTCTGAAATATTGGTAGCAACATTTTGGTGATAGGATGTAATTATTTATTCCCCAAGTCACGATGAATAGAAAATTGAAAGAAGGTAAGGAAAACCTTCGCAGTCGACTCAAAGGTTTGGTTAGAGTTTCCTAGCCAATCTATGTACCACTTTGCAGTGACAGCCATCAAGGTTCTTTGGAAAAGACAGATCTTGATGGATTCCTCCATGGTCGAGTTCGAAGAACACCATAAGTGGAAGGATATCACATTGTTTGAAGGGTCTTCTCCATAATTTCCCTCAAACTTGGGTACTTCAGAGGAAAACATGGTGGTCATGGGATTTTAGTTAGGATCATGGTGAATGGGATCATTGATCAATTGGTTCAGGTCAAGTATACTCAAACCTACCAAAAAAGGAAGGGATGATGAGGTAGTTATGGCCATGGTGGAACTAGAATAAGATGGTCCTACTCGAGGAGGTATAGGATGGGAAGTGGTACCAATACCTCACATAGGAGATAGGGGTTCCAACTCTGATGAGATATAACTATAAGAGGGAATAAGTCGAGGATCATTGCGTTGTCTAATGGAGACAAGAGCATGTCAGATGGGAAACTCGGGGAGAAGTAATTTTAACCTATGGGACTGTCTCTTGAGGGGAGAAATGCTATCCAAGGTGAGTTTCAATTTTCAATATATTTCCATGTTTGTTGGTTTGGAATCTATGTTGGTGTGCTAATGAGTTTTCTTGTTTGAGTTGAGTTGCATAAAAGTAAATTATTGATTTCATAAAAAAGAAAATGATGAAAATAAAGAACTTTTTGAAAAGAGAGCACAATAAAATTCTAAACTCATATGAGCATAATAAATACAAATCAAAAGGGTAAAGGGATGATTTTTCCTTTTGAAATATAAAAGAGGTGATGCTAGTGCAATAAGGAATCTAAAATGAAAACTTTTATGTCCAAAAAAACATTGCTAAAGTGTAATCATGTTCCCTATAGGAAATAAGGAAGAAAAGGACAAAGTGGTATTTATCTTCACTAAGAGTTTTCTTACGCAACCAAAATCTACTTGAGGTTCTAGAAAAATAATGAAATGAGATCCAATGGTTGTAGCAATCAACAAAACAACTAGGTGAAATCAAATCAAATCTATGGTCCTACCCTAAATGCTTGTTTTTGTTTCTTTTGAATGCATTAAAATGGTATGTAAAGGAATAAAGGAAACTAAGGGAGGGACAACAATCAAGTGGTGAAACTACAACCTATTTAAAACAACAAACAATGAGCCAAACCCTCAAGAAACCCCTTTAGGAAAGGAGTTCAAAACCCACTAGGGGTTTATCCTCAATACCTAGGGTTTAGTTAGGTATTTTAAAACACCTATCAAACTATTTAATGAGGGGTATATGCTGGCCCTAAAACACATCTATGAAAAGAAAACTAAACATTGAAAATAATAGGAAATTTAAAGATTCACGAGTGACGAAAAACTTGGAAAAATGCATCGAGTAATGCAAAACAATCATTGATTCCTACATTTACTAGTGGAAGAAAAGTCCCTTAAATGTGCCTTGAGAAATGGACGAAAATGCCCAATTCCTATGTTGATAAGTGATATAGAATTGTTCTTTTTCGACATTGAGAAATGGTAGAAAAATTCCCTTTTTATGCATTGAGAAATGGAAGAAAATGACCCTTTTTCTGCGTTGAGCAGTGATAGATAACTACCCCTTTTTTGCATTAAGAAGTGGCATATAATTAGATAAACAATGTGTTTACCAATGCAAAAAAGGGGAAGAAATTCATTGGGACAAATTTTTCTAGGGAGGATGGTGGCTACGACTTTGATGATTTCCTGAGTGGATCTCTAACACCTGTAACCTACAGACACAAACATAAAACTACAAGAAGTTAAACACCCACAAAAAACTTGATAGAATCCTACAAAAATGAGAGGAAAATATGTGTACCGCACATCCACAACCAAGGATCTTGAGTAAAAATTAGATCCCATGTGGATTCGACATTACGTTATAACAAATATGCAACAAGGTTGAGAAGATTTGCATCTATAGTGGTTGTTCTAGATCATAGACATAAGTGGATAAAAAAAAAATAAAGCTTACTTTAATCAATGGAAACACATTCCTTCATATCTATATCTACAATAACATAAATAAAACAAAATACATACCAGCTGCAAAATGTAGTAGAAATATCCAAAGAATGAGATCAATATCTATACTCAATGGAAAAAATAATACAAACAAAACATGTGGACAAACATGCGAAGACAAAGTGCCTCTTAGTGGCCTCTCTATGGGAGGGTTCTTCTTTCTTTCCAATATATACATGGTAGAACAAACTAGGTTCTTCTCTTGGATGAAAGTAACAATGGTGAGATGAGTCTAAAAGATGAGTGGAAATTTTAGTAGCATCTTAATAGTCTGAAGGAAAATCCTATGGAAAATGGTATGACTCTCTTTATTTTATAGGTAAAATAGTGGTTATCTTTGATATGGTTAAAATAATAAAATATTATATTTGACCAAATCTATTAGAACCACTAATTTAAATTTTCCTTTTAATATGAATAAAATAAAGAGGGAGAAATGCATAAAAGTGGATTATGGGTTAATTAAGTGAAATAACTTAGGAAAAAGGGGTTTTCCTAAGTTATGCATGGGAATAATGGTGGGAAAAGTAGGACATAACTTAGGAAAAAGGGTTTTTCCTAAGTTATGTGAGGTAATAATGGTGTGAGAGTATGCATGACAAGGGATACATAGGACATGATGGTGTAAATTGGTTAGGGTTAGCCTTTTGGGCTAGGTGTGGGAATAAATGGTGATAAAAAAAACCTTCCATGCCACCTTATGGAGGGGTAGTATTTGATGCAACCATTTTTTGAGGTTGTGGGGGAAGGGACGAGTCAAAAAAATAGGATACTAGGGATCCTTCCATTGGGAAAGGTAGTGATGTATTTCATCCTTCCTTGGACACTAGTGAGTAGGGTGATCCTCCCCAAAAATTATGTAGGGAATTGACTCTTCTTATTATCTTCAGTGCCCCCCCTAGTATTGGTTTGGGATTGAAGGGCCTCAATGTTCATTACTAGAAGTTTTATTTTTTTTCTGGTTCTTCTTCCCCCTAGGTTGTTGAGGATTCTTCGATTGTGTGGATTGTACCAAATTCACCTTAGAGGTTTAAACATGAGCATGATTAGTTTAGTTGTTGGGCTTAGAAATTGGAGGGTTTGATGAAATGTGCATGTGACCCAACTAACCAGCTAACTAGCTACTAGATACAATGGAAACATAACCAACCACACAATTAGCATGAGGTCATGGGTTTGGTATATGTGGATCTGTCAATGGCCTTGGAGCATGCATGATGATATCATATAAAGTTTCAGACTGAAAGTAGATAAGATCTAAATGTTGGGCACAAAGGATAGCTTGATCCTCGGAATCCACCCTTGCAATAGCAACATCCTTGGGTATAAGTGGAAAGAGGGACTTTGTGAACCACTTCATAAGCGTTTGTGAGGAATTTGGGCTTTGAGTATTCTACGCCTCTATCTCCACTCATGCATATGTTCATAAATGTGAGTAGATGTGTCATGATGAAAATATATCAATAGCTCTATTTGAATCATGTGCCTAATGGGTAATTGAAAGTGCGTCAAAAACATCATGGCCAAGTTATTAAAGGTAGAAAATTAAGCATCCTTAAATTCTATGTACCACTTTGTAGCACCTCCAATTATAGATCATTGAAAACCTTTCCTAACCTAGCCAACCATACTCTTATGAAACCTATACCACCTACGCTACCCTAACCTAGGCTATGCAAAACCTAAATATAAACCTAAGATTGAATCCTTAGCCCTAAATGTAACTATATTAATATGATATAACTACTATACCTAAAATATCTCTTTGTACAAATTTATAGCTACTATATATATTAATAATAAATAAATTAATATACATAATGGAAAATAAATATTATATATACAACCATCAAGTTAAATATAACCAATAAAGTATACAATGCACATGAATATAGAAACATCAAAAGTTTTTTTACACACACATATAAAGTAATTCATATGTATAGAAATCAATACATATATCATATATTATAAACACATAACATATAGAAATTTAAACGAATACACAAATAAAAATATGTATACAATATATAAGAGTGTGTGCAATTTAATGATGGTCTCTCATCAAGCATTAGTTATGCATGACTAGTTTTTAAAAATTTATAACATTAATTTATATTTTTTAAAATTATGAAATCCATTATATTCTTGAGATTCGAAGGCCTTTTTTGGTACAAGAGTCTTAACCTTATGAAACATTTTATTTTTATTTTTTTAGATTGCATATTTTAGTATGTACTGATGTAGCATATAACTTATTTTAAAAATAGTTAAGACAAAAAATACTTATAGAAAAAATAAAAGAGGTATGTATTTCAAGATTATGATATATTTCAAGAAAAAATATATATTAAAAACAGAAAAAAATTATTAGTTAAATATATATATATATATAATCTACATAGTCAAGTATATATGTGTTTGTAGTTTCATCAAAGATCAATTGTGTAGCCTATAGAAAAATAACATAAAAAATAGAGATACTGAGAGATATTCAAAAAAATGGGGGTTTTAATTTATTTCCAGCCCAAACCACGAGTTTTTTTGTGCCAAATGTAAATCTAAGGAAACCAACTCAGAAAACACATAATCTAGAGTTGTCACTCTCACTTTGAAAAAATTGAATTGAAAAGAATGTGTGGGCTATATAGAAACATGTGCATATTCCTAGAGCATGCACACATTCCTAGAGAACATGGACATTCGTAGGAACATGCATGCATTATTAGGAATGTGCACATGTTATTATGAATGCACACTTTTTTTTATGAATGCACATGTGATATTAGGATTGCATGCATGTTCTTACTAACACAACATCTTTGGGAAGTGACCTCCTGTGAACCCCCAAAAATGTTTGGTTAGTGGCTCCCACCCCTTAACCCTAGATAAAGGGGGCTTGGTCAACCCCCCCAATGCTCCTGGTGAAACAAACAATGCATTCATATAATTTTCAAGACCCTATGACACATACCAACTATTTAAAAATACCTAGTGGCATTGACATCCCCAAGTGTAACTCGGGGCCATGGGCCATGAACAACACCTTGAACTTGCATGAAATATTTAACTCCAAACAACAGCTTGAACCCACACATGTGATGTTAGGATATTTAGACACTCAGGAGTTAGTTAATATAAACAACATAGTTACCAACTTATGAGAACTCTACATAGTTCTCGTTTTTTGGGGGGTCACATTTTTTACTCCATTTAAAAAAATGGTGCTAGTGGTAGCCCCCCCTCCCTTTTTAGGTGGTTTTTTGATATTTAAAATTTTCTGATCCATAATGTTTCCACATTATTTTTTTAAATGTTTGTTTTTTCATCTATTTTCAAATTTTTCTATTTTTTTTTATTCAATTGTGTTTTTAGTCAATTTTTTATGCTTCTTTCAATCTTTTAAAAATATTTCTTACCATTTACTTTTTTGAAATTAATATTTTTCATCTCCTCAATTAATTTATGGTTCCATACTTTTTAAATATAGTGGAAAATATCATTTTAACACATTTGTTTACCTTTATTTCAATACATAGAACATTATTGTATTTAAATAACACTATTTTTTAATATTTAGCAAAAAAATATAATTTAAAAATATAATGGAAGATACCATTTTGCAAAATAAAGATACTATTAAAAAAAACGTCAAATCAAAATTTAAGGAGAAAATGTGGTGTGATAAAGAGTTAGAGGAAAGAAGAAAATTAAGGTATTATAAAGATGTAATCAACCCTAATCTAGAAGATCAAAATTATCTATTTGTTTTGCCAAGAGTAAAGAAAAAAATAAGCATTGCTAAGATAAGAACAAATTCTCATGAGCTCCATAGTGAAACTGGACGTTGGTCAATTTCTAAAACGCATGGGATGAAAGAGTGTGTCACCTTTGTGACACTAAGAATGTTGAATATGAAAAGCATTTTCTCTTAGATTATCTAGCCTATACCCATATTAGATCTCATTTTCAAAATATTTATCACTACCAACCTTCCTAACCTCTTAACTCAACAAAAGTATGGTGATCTTGGAAAGTTTCTCTTAATGTTTTTCGAGCAAAGAAACAAAATTCTAAAGAATCACAAGTAATCACTTACCCTCTTAAGGTCTAATAGGCCAATTCGTTCATAGTGGATGTTAATCATCATCATCATCATCATCATCATCATCATATATATACACACACGCGCGCGCGCGCGAATACAATAATTTTTTTTTTAAATTTGTACCAATGTTTTTTTCTTCTTTTTTTAATTTACTTTACATTTCAAGAAATGTTTTGTTATTTTTTTTCCAAAATAATCTATATTTTTTAAAATTTTTGTTTTTGATTTTCACTTGTTCTACAAAAATGGAACACTTCATAAATAACTTATTTAAAAGTGAGCTTATAGGAAAAGTCAAACAAGGAGGAGCATCAACATGTGGACCAATTTGTAATTGTCACATGGCTCTTTGGTTACCATTTATGTCTTTTTTCAAAAGGGCATAACTTTTATATACGAAGTCCATTTTTAGTGCCATTTTTTTTCAATTTAAGTTTTTTTTTCAATTTAAGCTATTTTTTCAAGAGATTTCCATATAGTGCATCATTTCAAGCCTTTAAATCCATATTCTCTACCTATTTTAATATGGCTTCTCCTAGTGATAGTTTGCTTATGAATACCAACTACTTCTCATAGAAATCTGATATCGAGGATGTACTAAGGAGTAAAGGATTGTACTGGATTACCTTTGGAAAATAACAAGAACCCACTATTGATGAAAATAAAGTAAAATGGGATAATAGAATTGACAAAGAACATTGACTAATCAGAATCACCATCCCTCCTGATTTAAGGTTCCACCTTTAAGGAATTAATTCCCTCGATGAAGCTTGGGAAAATATTCAAGTTATGTTTGGTTAAAACAATATTACTCAATCCCACCAGTTAGAAAATACATTAATGACTTTAAGTCCAAATTTTTTTCTATGCAATTAAGATTATTTATCTAAGTTAAAAACACTTAGGATTTTATGTATAGACTGCAAATTAGATATGAAGAAATATCGATGCATATATGTTATTCTTTCTAATCTTGGTAGTGCATATTCTATATTTTTATATACCATTTATGCCACTGGAGAAGATACAACTCCAAGGAGTGACTATAAAGAACATTCTCTTGAGTCCTTTTGTGATGATTTGATTTGAGAGTGAGATAAAGCTTGTGCAACTTGGATTGATCATCACTGCAAGTACATCCAACAAAGTTGTAGTGGCCCAATATAAAGATAATAGAAGAATCCCAAGAGGAAACATACTTTCCACAACAATAAGAAAAACAAGGGTCTCAAACCCTCTCTACCAGCCTCTTCTCGTAATGGTGACAAAGGAGCAAAATCCAAAAGTAAGAATACTGACAGACATTGCATCTTTTGTGGGAAAGATGTTTATGTGGATTCTAAATTTTTAAAAAATATAGAAGCCTTATAATTATCAATGAAGAAGCACAACATAGATATTAATTATTATTCTTTTTCTCATGGAAATGCACTTTTTGATTCTATTTTCTCCTTAAATGAAACTTCTACTTCTTCTTTTTACGAGTGGATTATTGATTTTAGAGCATGTTATCATATGGATAAGGATAAGTCCATATTTTCGTATCTTAATGAATGTAACACCAAATCATATTTGTTTGTAATGATATATCTCTTAGTTTTGTAGGGTCTTGAAAAGTTCAAGCAAATGATGGTTATTTGAATGATGTATTATATGTTCCAAGTATTTCCTACAACCTTGTATTAGTGTATCTGACCACTAATTTAGGTGAAGGTAAAACCATAGATTTTTCACCTCACCAATTTGTAAGAAAGGATTTAAAATATCCTAATCATGTCCTAGCAATTGGAATTGTTGATGATATTACTAGGTTGTACAAGTTTGACAACTTTGCATCATCATCATTTCCATTAGTTTTTGTTGCTCATAGAAATGACTTGAACAAACTTTGGCATGAGAGATTTGATCATCTAAACTATCTCTTGTTGTAGCAAATATGTAATCAACACATGGTGACAAATATTCCTATTGTTTCTTGTAGAGATGTTGCTTGTGTCAGTTGTATTCTCGGAAAACATAATCAGGACAGTTTTGATAAGCATGCCTCTTATCACACCTCGAACCCTTTGCATCTTGTTCACAATGATTCATGTGGTCCACTTTCTTCTCATTCTTTCTCTAGGTGCATATAATTATTAAATTTCATTGATGACTTCTCTAGACGCACTTGGGTTTAATTCTTAAAAATTAAGAGTGAAGTTTTTGACAAATTTTTGGCCAACAAGGCCCTTGTAGAAAAATAATTTAGACATTAAATTCAAAGGTTAAGAATAAATAATGGAGGTGAATATGTGAACAATAAATTTTTCAAGTTACTGCACTGCACAAGGAATTCAAATACAACATATTGTTCCATATACACCATAGAAAAATGGTGTTGCTGAGAGAAAGAATTGAACATTAAAAACATAGTTACCAACTTAACTAGAACCCTATAGATTTCTCGTTTTTGGGGGGGTCCATTTTTTACCCCGTTTTTAAAAATGGTGTTATTTGTAGCACCCCCCCCCC
>ML795955.1:11033-70746 GCA_009831015.1 Picea engelmannii
TTTCAGGTGGTTTTTTGATATTTTAAATTTTTCGATCCATAAAGTTTCCACATTATTTTTTTAAATTCTTATTTTTCATCTATTTTCATTTTTTCCTAATTTTTTTTTATTCAATATTTTTTTAGTCATTTTTTCATGCTTCTTTCAATGTTAAAAATATTTTTTACCATTTACTTTTTTGAAGTTACAATTTTTCTCATAATTTTGTCTCAATTAATTTATTGTTCCATATTATTTAAATATAGTGGAAAGCATCATTTTTAACACATTGTTTATGTTTACTTCAATACGTCGAAAAAAATGTAGTTAAATAACACTATTTTTGAATATTTAACAAAAATAAATACATTTTATAGCCATATATAATTAAAAAACCTATACATTTTGGTACATATTCCTTAAAATAGCATGTCAAATAAAACATTTTTATGGACATAATTGAACAAAAAAAAGTTAATTTTATAAAAAATAATCATTTTCTTTCACATTTTTATACATTTGAAGTAAAAAATGAAAACATTTAATATCATTTTCCAATGTATAGTGATTCACATACAAATAAAATGAAAAATAAAACAATAAAAAGATTCATCACAAAACAACAATAGATACATCTTTATTCTTATTTTAAAATCTAAAAGTCAAAACACTACAGTTATAGCTAATAAAAATTTGCAAAATTGAGCATCGTCTTCCATGGAATCTTAAAACTAATCAACAATATCATATATACCAAATTCATCATTCTCAACAGATACATTATCATTTTTTTCGACGTCAATTTTTTCTCCCATCGTGTTATTTTGTTCTTCCATTTTCTCTTTGATATCTGCAAGTTCTCCAAAGTGATCCTATCCAATCATTCCTCCTAATGGTACTTGAGGTTCCTTTGACAAATTTTCCACCTTTAATTCACTAAAATATCCTTTCCTCAAGCCAACTTCTTGCATTTCATCTAGAAGAGATGGAATAACATTAATTATTTGTTGAATAAAACTACACTACATTGGATCACTTTCAATGGATATGCAATTCCTTTCTTTATGTAAGAAATGCGATAAAGTTGTACCTAATCACCAAATACAAAATAGATAAAGAAGTTAGATACTATAAAAAGACATAAATTAAAAATAATATAATATTGAAGTATGATTTCATAAATATTAGATCATAATTCCTACCTGAACTCGAGAACAAATCCAAAACCCAATCTCCTTCATTTGAAAATGTATCTATAAGATAATTAATTCATTCTTGTGGTTTTTGATAAATGTTAACCATCTATCCTTTCAAATATTTTCCCTCATATGTTAGATTTCTAACTACAACATTGTATATCAATATACTACTAGGAGTCTCTCCATCCTTTGCATTGACAAGAATAGAATTATAAGAATCATATTTTGTCCAAGTTGCAAGATGTATACTTTCAAAATCACGTTTAAATGATTCTCTATTGGAGCTATGAATATTAGACTAGTGCCCGTAACATAAATAAGTGAAAAATCAATCAACTTGTGAATTAATAAAATTGTTTTCTAATCTTAATTGCTATACATACACTTTCAATATCTTACCAAATAAATTCCATCATTGTCTTTTCTTTCCCATTGAAGCTTGATTGTACTAATCCTTGTCGTGTGTCTTAATTAAATACTAGAAATATCCAAAATGATGATGTTGTAACTTCCATAAATCCCATAACCACTTTATTAAAATCTTGGTAAGTATATGGCTCAGTACCATATCCAATGTTTTAGATATTATAACCATGAGGGATATCTGCAATAACTAGGGATCATTGTTTTTTAGGAACAATATTTGCAATTTTTTCAAAATCACCTAATATCACTTTATATTGAATAGTGTCGTGCCCATTCCAAATGTAGTGATCAAGGGTGTCATCAAGTTGAACATTTTGAACATGTCTCATTTCTCGTTCAAAATTGGCTTTTTGAATAAATTTTTTGAAATTTTTAGGTACTCCATCTGCATTCTTCTTTGGCATATTTAATGAAATAAACAAACATATAGTTATATATCTATAACTATTAAAATAGAAATAAATTAAATTACAAACAAATAATATCAATGTAATAAATCAACATACATTTTTTAATGCAACAAAAAATTGTTTGAATATTGTTGAAGAGATTGAATCTGGATAGTTGAGTTTAACATCATCCCAACTTTATTCATTCAACATCTTGACCATTTCCTCTTGTATTATAATATACACCTTGTGACTAAATAATAAAAATAATAATGTTATAATGATATATATAACAAAATACTTAGAACATTGATATGTTACACTGAAAAATTTAATTTTCTTGTCCTAACATAAACAAAAATAACACAACAAACTTACTTTTTAAATTCATCACACATTTCTTCCATTGGCAATTCTCCTGACCTAACACGTGATAATATAGTTATGATATATTTATCATTCTTCACTCCTTTTATTGATCTCCAAGGTGTTATAGTCATATCATCTGGAATATTTTTTATGTTAAGACATGTCTTACTTGTGCCACATATCAATGGTTTAGCCTTCTTAACTCTTTGTTTTTTTATACTAATATTTTCCCATAGGGTGAAGATCTCAACTATCAAATGTCATACCTATCCAATTCTAAATCCCAATTGAAAATAGCTATCCACGGCTCTAAATATATCACTTCCTTTTCGATTTTTTTCTTTTGTATTTGCATCCTCAAGTGGGAATCCTATTCCATACAACATTGCTTTTGAAACTTGACAGCAACATTTGATCTTTCCCTATGAAATATTTCAAAAAACTCATAATCGATAAATCTCACCCTTTGAATGAAAGTCATAGACATTATATACTCATTGTTTGTGTTATGATCCCATGCCAATAAATTTTCTTCCGAATCTGTTAAACTTGCATAAATTACGCATTTGATTGTCTCAAAAAGAGGATTATTGGGATATTCTTGCATCAATTCTCTTCTAGCCTCTGCAGAATGATTTCCTCCAATAACATAATATTTGTAGTCAAAACATTTTGATCTATCAAATTCTTCCTTCATAGGAACTTCCATTGGGTTAATAAGAACTAGGTAGTTAACCACATGTGCATATGGATTGTACGTAATCAATGATTTCAAAATGTGAATATCCAAGTGATGTGGTTTTCTAATTTGATATTTTTATTTCCCTTCTATGGGTTTATAAAGTTGTTTCACATTCAACTAAAATTTGTGACCATCATCAACTAAGTTCCCCATACTCATTCTATTTTGAATGGCATTTTGTGTTGTTTTCATAATACCATCCTCTAGATTAGCACTTGGTGTTATTATTTCTCTAATACCTTTAGGACTTTCAGTATATTACTCCAAGATAAAGATGGTTTCTTGAACATCATCAACATTTTTTTTCTTCCTCTAATGATTTAAATGTGTTTCATCTAAATCAATGATTTCTTCATAAGAAATAGGAGTGGACTCATCATCATCCATCTCTCTTTTGCATTTATCTTGTTTATTCTTTTTGCGAGAAGGAGTGATAACCTCATTGGGACTAATCTCAACAAAATCTTCATTTTGATTTTCCTCATTTTCAAATGTAACCCTTTTAGGATTTCTAGAATGAGGATTTTTCTTTCTTCTTTCATGTTCTTCTCTTTCTACTCTTGCAGGTTCAACCTTTGTTACTTTTTTTTTCTTTTTCCTTCCTTCTTGTTTCTTTTCAATGTGAAAAACATTGATGACATCCATGATATTATTCTCTGTAGAGTAAATCCCCACTAACATATGTGAAATTCGTTCAACAAAATACTGTAAAAATAAAATATAACATTTTCATGTTAAACAAAATAAAAACATTACCATGATACTAAAAATAATAAACGACATAAAATAAAAATAAAAAACTTACATTGCCTTTCTCAATGTCATCAATGATGGATGCACATTGTCTTTCTCAATGTCATCAATGATGGATGCACATTGTCTTTCTCAATGTCATCAATGATGGATGCACATAATTTTGAAAAACATTCATTCTTGTTATAATTGCTTGATTTGAAACAATATCTAAACTTGATATAAGTTTTTCCTTGTTTGACAAGTGCATAAACAATATATGTGGTTGGCACCAAACATATATCTTGTAACAAACCAAGTGTTCGAAAATTTCCTTCCACATGTTCTAATTCGACACGATACAAATATATATGATCTCCATTTTTGCCTTGCTTGTCTTTAACAAACCAAGAATATTCCAGTTTGTTTTCACCTTCTACAGACTTCCACTCTCTAACATTCTTCATTACCCTTGATAGCTCAGGTGTCATGCTATCATTTTGTTTCCTAACATTCATGGAGGTTCCTGTTGAAATTTTGGATGCCATTATTATAGGTCGTGATCTAGATATATTCATATATAATCTCTTTCCTTTCATTTTCCCTATAAGATAAAAAAATAAAATTAGGCATTTTACATTATAATAAACTAAAAAGAAAACATTGAATATAAGAACTAATTTAAATAAATAAATAAAAAATTTGACCCATGGAGTTATTAGGCTTATGCCACGATCGTGCCTTTGCCATTGGGGATTGGGTAAATGCCCACAGCTAAGCCCCGGGGCGATGGTAGGAATTTCCCCAACCCCCTGTGGCTAAGGGATGATCCCATGATATTGTGCCTTAGCTACAAGGGGGATAGGGTGATTCTCGGGCACGGTCCCGTGGGACCGTTCCTTAGACGCAAGGGGGTTGGAGAAATGCCCGACATCATCCCAGCCCCCATGGACAAGCCCTAGGTATTTCCCAATAACCACCATGGTCCAAAACTAAAAAAAAAAAGAAAAAAACAATAAAAAAGATAAATGTTTTTACAAAACTATACCTCAATTTAACTTTTTTTTTCTTTTTTTTTCAAAATATCTCAAGGATTTTGTTAAATGTTTTTGAAAAAAGTCTCGATTTTTTTAAAAAGTTGGGATTTTTTAAGAAAAAAATAGAAAACATCTAAAACAATTTAACGTTTTTATAATTTTTGCATGAAAAATTATTATGTGATTCAAAGATGATCTTATAATTGTTGTTTTGGTAAATGGTAAGAATTTAAACAATAAATAACCTATGAAATGCTAGATTCTCCTCGTATGTCTTATCGATGTTTCTCCCTTGTAGCTTGCTCCAAATCCTTTAACGAATATTGCCTAAGATATCACACAATGTAAAAAGATAAAACAAGACAATTTATATATAACACAGATGATATAAATTACTGTTAGTATAACAAATGTGGGATAAATAAAAATTAGGTATATTGTCTACATATATACCTAAAATTATATGGATCATCTCTATGTTTAATGAATATGGGATAAATAAATAAAAGAGAGAAATATTGTATTTAACATTTAAATAAATAAATAAAAGAGTAAAAGTTGTTTTTAATTTTTAAGGGAAAATAATAAAGGGAAAAAATTGAGGGGAAATTTTAGAGGGAAAAATTTGAGGGGGAAATTTTGGGGAAACTTTTTGGGGGGGAAATTTGGAGGGAATTTTTTTTTCGGGGGGGAATTTAGAGGAGAAAGATCATTCTTAAAGTTATAAGAATGTCATTGGGAGGGTGAGCATTTGTATAATTCTATGTTCTTAAAGAGAAGGGATGGCTTCATCAAATAAAGAAGATTTTATTTCTAAGACATCAACAAATTGTTTGCATACCTCTTCTGTTGGGACTAAGAAATGTGATAGGAATGATTGTAATGAAAATGAGGAGTCATATTTTTTAGGTAGTCAGAAGTTTGATCATAGTGAAAGAAATTTTATTCAGCATGTTCCTCATGAAATTCCTAAATCAGAGGAATTTGGAGGCATTGATGATGAAGAGGAGGAAGATGATGGTGATAAATCTATTCAGCAGTTTAATAATAATGAAAATAATCAAAATGTAGGTCAAAGTGGAGACTATGATCAACATTCAAATTATTGGGATGAAAATTTTCCTCCAAGTGAGGAGTTTCAAGGTACCGATGAAGATTTCCAAGGCACCAATGAATATGATAAAGAATTTCCCTCAAGTGGAAATTTTAAAAGCAATGAAGATGATTATGAAAATGGTGGAGACTCTTTCCAGTGTGGGGAATTTAAAGACAAAAAGGTTGGTGATGATGAATTTCCTCCAAGTGAGGATTTTGAAGGTACTAATGAATATTTTCCTCCAAGTGAGGATATCCAAGGCACGAATGAGGATGACGAAGGATTCCCCCCAAGTGGAGATTTTAAAAGTAATGATGATGATTATGGAAATGTTGGACAGTCTTTCCTGAATGAGGAATTTAAAGGAAGAAATGTTGGTGATGATGATTTTCCTCCAAGTGAGTATTTTCAAGGTACCAATGAGGATAATGAATATTTTCCTCCAAGTGATGATTTTCAAGCTAGTAATGAGGATGATGAAGAATATCCCTCAAGTGGGGATTTTCAAAGTAGTGAATATGATTATGCCATTGGTGGACACTCTTTCCCTAGTGATAAATTAAAAGGCAACAATGTTGATGATGTTGATTTTCCTCCAAGTGAGGATTTACAAGATACTGATGAAGATTTTCAAGGCACTAAGAAGGATGGTGAAAATTTTCACTCAAGTGGGGATTTTGAAAGCAGTGAAGATGATTACGTCAATGGTGGACACAATTGTTATCACTGAAATTTCATCCGCAAAATTGCACGTAAATGGTTACAGAAATGCAACAATGCCAACAACTATTAGTTCACCTACAACACCAAAATGCATTTCAAAAGGCAAAAACTATACAATTGTGAAAACATTGACATGTACAAACTCACTAAAGGAAGCACGCTGGCCAATGAATCCCATAGAGTGCACAATGCGCCATATGCATGATTGTGTACGAGAAAAGACATGCACTCCTATGAACGGTGCATTTATGGTTCTTATCACCCCCCCAACCACTTATTTACCATCTCCCAACTTGATTTCACCTTTAGATCTGAAAAAAATCCGAATGGGGGGTTGGTCAAGGACTAAAGGGTGCCCTGAAGGGCCCCTTGTTCACACTAAGAACCAATTGAATTTTTCCTTGAACAAATGCTATAAATGGAGGCCATGGGTGCACTAAGAAACCAATATCTTCATAGTATTTCTATGCGGCATCAATTCTCCCTTGAGAATCCTATTTTTTCCTAGGAGTATTCAAGCATCATTGCAATAGGCCATTCCACTCACCTCTTATGGGAATATGCATTGATTTTCTTCATCATTTGCCATTTTTATTCCATTGTAAGAAGAGATCTCCATTAGGGAACTCAATATCCCTCCCAAAGAGGAAGAGTGGACCCATAAGTCCTCATTTTTCTCTACGGTGTTTTTCCAACTAATATAGTTATCTATCGGTGGCATAATCTTGGTCATTGTTTGATTGTTTATGGTTCTAAAAGTTTCTTATGCAATCTATTTTTTATTTCCTTAGTTGGTTTAGCTTTTTTACTTTTTTATTTCATATGTTTGGCTTGTTTAATCCACTCAAGAACCTTTGTCTTGTCTATCAATCCCAACTAGGCATGCAAGTGCCATTGTTTTTCTCACCCAAGTGACGAAATGGGCATAACAGATTGGAGAAGATATTGAGGAAAGGTATCAAATTCCAACCTATTTGGGCTTAGAGAGAACTTATTTTTAATCCATTTGTCTTGAAGGTAACAAAATTGGCACAACCTTACCTGTCAAAAGAAAGATTTTGAGTTGGAGGATGAGAATTTCACTCAAAAATTCCCCCCTGACACATATGAGAAAGTGCGTGGGTATTCCATACCACATATGCGCACTCAGCGCACTATGCGCCCAAAAGGATTCATTATCAATGCATTATGCAGACTGTGTGCCCAAAAGGCTTTTGTTCTCTATGCATTTTTTGCATTGTTCACCCACTGCACCTCTGTCAGAATTGTAACCCGTGCACATTTCTAGAGTTTCAAAATTGTAAGGGTTTTTGTGATAATTTGAAGGCCCCTAGCCTTCAAATTCTTTCTTTCGTGAAATTTTTAAATGCACTCCACTTAGACTCCTTTCCCATATGAAAGGTTAGTTAAACATAGACACTTAGGGGGTAAAAAGAACCAAATATTATCCTCTTTTTCTTTGGTTGCCACATGGATGGCTTGTTTGGTTTGTAAAATTTAAGTTGAGATTATTTCTATCACAAATAAAACACTTACATTGGGACCATAAATTAACTTTGATCATTGAGTATGCTCTTCTCTCGCACAATAGAGTGATCTTGAGAATCAGAAAGGTAGTTAAGGGGACATTTCATCTCCCTTAACAAAAATATTTAGGAGAGGAAAAATCCCCCCTAGGGATCCTCTTAGTTTCATTTCGAAATCATCTTAAAGTTGTAAGGGCCCATACATGCCCACATGTTGCAAATTTAGGATAGTTTCTTGAAATTTCTTTCTTAGTTTACATCACTAGGGGAGTTTAAAGATCAAAGTAACAGACCCATACATGCCCATATGCTTGCAATCTAGGATAGTTTTTCAATCTTTCTTAGTGTAAAAAACATTAGGAACTTTAAAGGATTGGTAAGGACCCATATGTCCACATGCTAGTTCTTTAGGAATTTTAAAATTCCACAATTTTTTACCAATGATACTTAGTAAGCTAGGTAACAAAGATTTGTAAGGACTAGAGGAAGTCCACGTGTTGCAAATTCACACGTAACTTATTAAAATTTGGCACATTTTTCACTTTATCACACACAAAGTCACTCCTCACTCACATAATTTCCATCTTGAATTGTGGAGGTTGAAGTAGGATTTCTACAAAGGAAATCTGAAACGTCCCACTATTTCTTGAGAAACTATCCACAACCACTTAATTCAAATGAGATTGGTTCACACCCTCAATCTCTCATCCCACCACATCTAAAAATTTTCTAAAAACTCATTAATTTTTCCTCCACAGGAGGTGCCAGATTTTTTTTTTTAGTCTAGGTAGGATCTTGGGGGTAGGCATCCAAATAACCCCCCATTATCTGGTTCTTAGATTTTCAAACATTAGATGTTGACAAATAGGGAACTTTAAAATCCTCCAAGTCAAGTGCTCCTACACCATAAGGCAGGGAGACACCCGTGAAGGGTTGAAGGTTGAGGTAATGTTGTTCTGTGTGTCTCCCCTTGAGTAACCCAACTCTTGGAAGGGATCCAGCCTGAGACCCATTTCTGAGGCCGAAAATATAAATGCCACACTTTGTCCAAGGTACCTAGTGACCAAATTTAGGACATATACCCAGGTGGAAATTGTGGGTTGCAATTGCACCTTGATCATATTTTGTGTGGCTATTGGGAAACATCACCAACTCTTTCGGGATATGCACCCTCTACCCCTCATTATAACTGATTATTTCATCCTTCACTAGTTCCTCTTACGATGGCTTCAGACCCCACTGTTGAGTGCTCTTGGAAGGTCCAATGCTATTTGAGAGGAAGGATGATATGTCTTTTAGGACATGAGCATTTGTTTTATTTGTTCCCCCACATGGACAAAATCCACCTACCCACATGTATGCTTATTTATAGTTTATTTATGTATGATGCTCATTTGGTTACATGCAATTGTGAGTTATATTATCTTATGAAGGTCCAAATTATACAATTCTCTTGTTCATTTATTACTCTCATCACCATTTTCACACATTCACTTTGCTATTCGGACATCATAGGGGACCCATTCTAGGAGGATTTCCCTCCTATTCTAAGAGGAGTTCCTAGTCTTGTCGACTCATCAGCTCAACCATCTTACACCCTTGTGAGTGCCACTATTTTGGGATCATTTTTTCTTGGTTCCACTTTTCTTAGGTCCAATTCCCAAGGTCATCCATCCACTAGCTCTCATTCACAAGGGGGTGAGGGGAAAACTTATTCTCAAGGGAGAAGTACAACCCCACCAAATCCCTCTCAAGGGTTAGGTCCACTACCTTCTCACACCATGGCTAGAACTAATCCTCCAACAACTCCCCCCATGCCATACTTGGAATCTCTCAACATTGTTGATTTGACTAAACTCACGAATGATCCCATTTTACGTGAACCCACATGGCCCAATATGCCTACCAAGCTACCTTCAGATATTCCAAAATTTGAAGGAAAATCGGGGGAAGATCCCGCCAACCATGTTATGACCTTCCACTTATGGTTCTCTTCAAACAAAATCATGGATGACTCCATCTACTTAAGGTTATTTCAAAGAACACTCATTGGTCCATCAACCAAATGGTATGTGGATGAAAAATCAGGGTCCCATGTGACTTTTGAATCCTTGGCCAAATCCTTTTTGTCCTTTTTTCAACTACCAGTTAATCATGAAACTAGTTTAGAACTGCTCTCTGAGTGAAAACAAACCTCATCTATGCATATTTCCGACCGCATTCATGAATGGCATCGGTGACATAGTTTATGTAAAGAAGAAACCACCAAAAACAATGTCTCGATTGGTTTCTAAAATCACTCGTCTCTATACTTTCCAAATATGTGGCATCCACCTTCCCCCAATCCAAAGAGGAATCCATTAGCAAGGCCCAACATTTTAACCTCATTTATGCTCAGTCGAGTTACTTATACATAGTATTACCTGATGCACCCAAACTCATACCATTTGGCCAGGACAAACCTAGAATGTCTCATGATGTCGATGGGTTTATTAGTACCACGACACACCACGACCCTTACATTCAACCACCACCTATGTATGGTGAACCTCAATATCCACAACCATAAGGAGGGCCATCGTATTACAATCTACCCCCTTACCAACATCCATATCCTATTTCTCCCCCTCCACCCATGAGTGGACCCTCACCAACACCCATGATGCGACCGACTTCTCAACCAAGTTCAGGTTCCCCTTCTACTTCAGCATATAACATGGGAACTAGTGAAATCACTTCACCTTCCTATGCACCCTATGGATCGTTGCCACAAAAAAATTTGTATTTCATGTTTCCTAGTCCTCCACAGCCAGTTTCTCCTCTACATGGACAACCACATGCTAGTGTTAACTTTGTTGAGCCCTCTCCCATTCAATAGCTTCATAATTTTGAACAGTTGAATACGGAAAATCCGTCCCATCAGTTGAATAATTCCAAGAAGGAAAAAACTGAAAAAATAATAACCCGGGACTAGGTGGAAATAACCCCTAACAAAACCAACCTGCTGGGGAAACCAGAATCAGAGTAACTAGAACCCCTAAGGGGACAGTAAAAACAAATGCCAAGGGAAGAACAACAATAAAAACCTCTGGACGAACTTCCCTTGCACTCTTTGCGGTGATCATGGACATTATACTCACCATTTCCCCCAAATTTCCAACTTTAAATGGATGAAATAATCCATGAACGCGCCACATCCTCGAGCGTTGCATGCCGCTCAGCCGGCCCCACAACAGTATTTGCAACAACCACCCCTGACCGTGTTGAAAAACCCTATTCCACACCAAGGTGTGTTGAATACCCAACAGGAGGAACATCTTGCCCCGCCAAAAATGGGACAGTATCAAAACCCAAGGCCCATGCACCATGGTAATCCAGTAGATCACAACATCCTCCTCACTAGCGAAGAATACATTCTTCTGCAAACGCATGGTCATCAATACAATGCACCCTCTGAATCTAATACCACCACTTTAGAAGTGGCTCCAGCTATATCTAGATAACCCTTGATGATCCCATTCCCTAATACTGAACCTCCCATTTGTATCCCTTTCATTCCATTACGACGGAATGTCAATAACCCTCAAGCTAGGGCAGCACACAATTACAGTCTGGTCGATGACTTGGCATAGTCTCCTACAACCATGTTTGTATTGGACGTTCTCCAAACCTATCCAACGCAATGGAAATCCTTACTTTCCACCTTGGGGGAAGTCAACTCAACTGATACTAGACTCATTACATTTGATCTAGATAGCGGAGAACCATGTCTCCCCGCTCTGGTATCTTTCCAGATACCAGTCAATATTCATAACATTTTGGTTCATCAGTGTATCATTGATGAAGGTGCATTCACATGCATCATATCCAAAATGGTATGGAATAAAATTGGCTCCCCTGAGCTAGTATCATCTACCATCACCTTAAGAGCCTATGATGGTCAACCATCTTCCCTTGAAGGGCTCTTCCAAAATGTCCCCATCGAACTCGGGGGAAAAACCATCCTCATCGACATTGAGGTTGTCTACACCCCGCTCGATTACAATATCTTGTTTGGACGTAGCTACATGTACACTATGAAGTTCATAGTCTCTTCTATGTTTTGAATGATGATGTTCCCCCACAATGGGAAAATCGTCACCATCGACCAAATTACACATTATGAGACTAACCATTCAGCCAACATCGATAACATCTTGCCTCTTGTCTACACTAGCTCATATTCTTATTCTCTCATTGACATAGGCCCCAAAATTTTCAAGGACCCATCCTTGCTGGGGGAATACCATGGAGAACAACCTCTCATACACCCTTCAACACAAGTGTGTGTAGTATTTTGCAATGGAACTGCAACCGGAGACACCATTCCTCCCACTGAGGCCACTCCACACCTAAATGTTCCACCAGCTGAATAAATATCACCTAAGGACTTCCTTGAGAACCCTTCTGCACCACTTATCCCTGATTTCCCCCTCCCTAGAGGGAAATCTCAGTTTGGGAGACAATCCCTCAAGTCATTACTCAAATTCCCTTCTTTTACCTAGGGATGATTTTAAGGATGGAAATTTATTTTAAAATGTAGAAACCTTGGCGAATCTTAGTAATCCTTCATATGCCAACTATAAATGTTTGGCGATATTTTTGTAAAAATATTCAAATTTCTAAGGATTCTATATAGTTTGTATAAAATTTTGGCAATTTTTAAGGTAAAATAATTTTATCCTATAGAATTTGGGCGAATCATTTTTAGAATAATGAATCCTTTTTTGGGAAAAACCATGGGAAATTATCCCATGATAGAAATTTATTCCCTAAAATCATCACTGCTTTTACCCCCTATCCAGAGTTCAAGCATTTCATGTAGCCATGATGCTTTCCCTTCACAACATGGTTCTTTCAATTCATGTATGGTATTTACACCCATCCATAATGGTTCCTCAACCATTCCTCCCTCCTCAGTTAGAGGGAATCCCGATGCAGATTCCAGTATAGACTCTGGTCGCAACACCCTCACCCCACACTGCCATCACGACTACTACAGCTGGGGGAAGACAGAAGAAGAAAGATCCCTCAGCTCCACTTCCTCCCTGAGTTCAACCTCCTTGTGCACTATGAGAAAGAGAGGGACACCCCACTAATAGATATCCTTCTCTTCCCAAGTTATGCAATCTGATCCAACTCCCTCGAGAAATCACATCACTCGATGCTTCTCCAAACATGCTTAGTACTATGACTGCGTCCTCCACTACAGGAAGTAAAGGGTTGCAAACCAAATTCTCTTGTTCCATATGTTCATAATATGGCCACTACACTCATCATTTCCCAACTCTACCTCAATTTTACCAAACGCTAACAACAGTACGCCAAACTTTTCAGCAATATCCCCCTCCATCACCACTTTCGAGTACCCATGTCACTAACATTCATTATGTCTATACCTAAGTCCTTGAACGGATGAGTTTCCCTTGCACTCTATGTGACTCACTTTCTCATTTTAGATACTGATGTTCTTTGATTGTGGCATACCAAGGTCATCATTCAAACCATATTCAACCACATCCGACCACCTCACCAAGGGTCCTTTCCTCTCTAGATACTGTCAACATCACCTCCCCTGAACCCGAGTCACTTTGCACCCCTCCATGGTTCATAGGTAGATTGTCTTAGGATCTTCCCCCAAATCCTCCCAATTCTCTGGTTCATTTCCCACAGTAAATCTTGCCTCCTACCACAGTCTATCACCCACAGTATCTGGACATTTGGTTTATGTCAAGCGAGCCATCGCAACATGGTTGCGATATCCCTTCTACATATTCACCACTTGAGGACAATCACACTATGACAGTCAGCTGTGTCACCTCCCCGGATCCCTTGTATTCTCACATTTTCCACTGCGACGAAGATATCTAGGAGGAACTCACTACCCCTAATTGTCCATGGAATGTGCTCCATTGTTGAGCTCTTTTTCTCTCACAGGAAGCCTTTGACCCTCCTATCCAAGCCTCTGTATGTCCAATCAAAACAAAGTATTTTATTCCTTCAGGGCATACATAATGGTTCAACAACCCTATCTCTGCCCCAGATGATTTTGAAGAAGGCAACATGGCCAATATCTCCCCCACCATCAAAATCGACATTTCCATCAAACCGGGAATCGTAGAATAAATCACCATTGGTGTCACATGCTCCCCTGAGGAACTCACAGCTTACAAATCTCTCTTTCATGAATACCAAGACATTTTTTCCTGGTCGTATACGGAGATTCTCAGCCTCGATCCTTCTATAGTCAAACATCGCATCAACATGTGGCCAAATGTCACCCCAGTCTGTCAAAAGCAACACCCACTTCACCCATCCAAAGCTACGACTATCAATGCCAAAATAGACAAGTTACGTGCTACCGAGTTCATTGACCCCATTGCATATACCTCATGGTTTTCCAACCTCGTCCCTGTTAACACAAAACATGTCACTATTCGCGTCTACACCGACTTTCACAATCTCAACCATGCTTGTCCCAAAGAAAAATTTCCAACCCCTTTCATCGACCAAATTATCGTTGACTGTGCCAGCCACAGGATCATGGTCCCACCATATACACATTCACGTTCCCTAGACCACCATATGAACTCGACCCCGGGGGAGCATTTTTCTCACGTCACATCTAGGTACACAAGCTCATGTTCAAAATTATCAAATAATTATTATATGTTCTTTATAATTAGATATTGTTCATGTCGGGTATTCAGTTGTTAATGTTTGCAGGTACTTGGTCATCACAAATGGTGCAACACCTTTAGGTATATGTTCGAAACTGGCATGTAATCATTCCCTCTAAATATCAATTGCATCTCCAAGTTACACCCTTCAACAATCACCTTTAGGGTCCCTACATCTGGCTCTTTAGTACCGTCACCTCTACTGCATTTTGGTACTGTCACCTGGTAGCACTCTCCCCCACATGATTTGTCCCATTCATATTTCCCCTTAGCAATTTAACACTCATGTTACATGTATATTTCACCCCCTAGGGATGGGAGTCCTGATAATGCATTTCTGATAATCAACCACATACTCCTCATCATATTGCTAGCTCTCCCAATGGACTCCCAGGTTATCTCATCTCGGTTCTATTCGATTGCACCTCTACAGTATCATTAACCCTCCATTTCATCCACAATCAATTTTCCCATCTGCAGATTTCCCTCCATTCATTTACCTCATACAAAACCCCACCCATGGGGCCCCCACCCTCCACCATTTTTGTGTGCAACTTGTGCCCTCATAGGCCAATCCATCTCTCACTGGGGCACCCATTTCTATATTTGTACAGTCATCCCAAATTATTCTTTATTTATTTGGTAATTGTAAAAAGCCTTTGTTTCCAGCATTTACTTAGCTTTTTGTGATCACCCTTGATGAACTTTTTTTCTTGGCAATGAAACCCATGTTGCCCTTGGTTGGGGCATCCACTCTCCTTTTCTCATTTTGACATCGTTCATAAACCTAGAGTATCCCAAAGTCCATGTACCCGTGATCTATGAGTTTGTCCACTTTGTCAATCCTCTGGCACAATTTAACCCCATATCTAGCCGCCCCCTTGACACTAGATACAGTTTTATGGTTACTGCCAATCATCCTTCAAACATACCCCCAACCAAGGGAAGTCTTGAGTCTCATTGCATCTTAACTTCGTTCATGTTCCCTATGAGTTTATGATCTTATTTCCTTGGATTTCATGAAGCCCTTGGCTTCTTGGAGTCGTGTCTCCCTTTCTGTCAACATTAGCATAGTTTCTAGAAGGGAAACAATACCTTGACTCTCATCACCTTTACAATGAGGAGTCTTGAATGGCACAAAGAGAATCATCATTGCTCTTTGATTCTGTTGACCCCCATAACATTTGAATTCAACAAAATCTCATGTTATGGTGGGTATTAGTGTACGACTATTTCAGTTGTTTTATACCAGCCGAAGACCTCTGAATTTGTTAGGCCATCAATGCCCATGAGTCATCAACACTTCTTACAGGTGTCCTTGCCTCTTTTCAGAGTATGTTCACCATTCAAAATTTTCATCTGTTGTTATCAAACCGCCCCAGAGGGTGCTTGATTTATCTACATCAACATACAACTTCAGTTATTGTCTTACATTTTGAGTTACGCGACATGAGCGTGGGGCATTCCCACCTCATTTGTATAAAAATTATATTTTTTTCTCCCTAGAGAAATATTTGGGTCCCATAGTTTCCCCTCTCCCTTTAACGAATCGCTCTTGCAGTTCCTCTCAACACTCTACAATGGCACTTTGAGTACAAGAAACATTGATGTATTTCGGCTATACGTATGCTCCTAACCTTACACATCAGGGGCATCTGTTATCACTGAAATATTGTTTGCAACATTGCATGCAAATGGTTACAGAAATACAACAATGACAACAACTATTAGTTCACCTGCAACACCAAAATGCATTTCAAAAGGCAAAAACTATACAATTGGGCAAAAATTGACATGCACAAACTCACTAAAGGAAGTGCATGCACAGTGTGTGGGCCAATGAAGCCTGTAGAGCACACAATACGCCATATGCGTTGTTGTGTACGAGAAAATATGTACACTCCTATGAATGGTGCATTTATGGTTCTTTTCATCCCCCCAACAACTTATGGACCAATTCGAACTTGATTTGACCTTCATATTTGAGAAAAATCCGAATGGGGGGTTGGTCAAGGATCAAAGGGTGTCCTAAAGGGCCCCTTGTTCACACTAAGAAATAGTTTAATTTTTCCTTGAAGAAATGCTATAAATGGAGGCCAAGGGTGCACTAAGAAATCAAGATCTTCATAGTATTGTTATGTTGCTGTAATTCTCCCTTGAGAGCCCTCTTTTCTCCTAGGAGTATTCAAGCATCATTGTAATAGGTCATTCCACTCACCTCTTGAGGGAATAGCCATTGATTTTCTTCATAATTTGTCATTTTCCTTCCATTGTAAGAAGAGCTCACCATTAGGGAACCCAAGAGTCCTCCCAAGGAGGAAGAGGGGACCCATAAGTCCTCATTTTCCTCTATGGTGTTTTTCCAACTAATATAGTTATCCATTGGTGGCATAATCTTGGTCATTGGTTGATTGGTGGGGCTAGGATTCCAACCCTTGGGTCCCATTGATATTGCACTACCTCTTTCCACCACATAGACAAACTCTTCCCATGTTCAATTTGAGATCGATAAAACCACCAGATTCATTAAGCAGATTCAACACATCTGCCAACAGGTCCAAGATATTTTGTAGAAATCCAATGCTAAGTACAAGCAGCGCCATGATCAACATAGGGTACAACACCAGTTTGAGGTTGGAGACTAAGTCTAGTTACATTTGTAGAAGGAGCGTCTTAGGGGTCCCCATCATAAGCTCCTCTCACTTTGCTATGGGCCTTACATTATCACCAAGGCTGTGGGTAGTAATTCTTTTGAGCTCAACACTCCACCCTTCCTTGGCTTGTGCCCAGTGTTCAATGTGGACCTCCTTTGGCCATATTTTCCACCATTATTGGACACCTCAGATATCGCAGAATAGCTAAAACCAACAAAGCTCAACCCTGACTACATGGAACAAGAATCCACTAATTTTATAGTGGACACACAGGTCAAGGGAACTCACCAATAGAGGATCCATATTTATCGGGTTGTCAAGGAAAGGAAAATCATACACCAAGGAAAGTGGCTCAGCCGGGGCCAAATTCAACAGAATTTTCCTCACTTTATGGGGGAACTCAATACAATGGACACCATTTCTTCCTAAGGGGGGAGGATTGATCCAAGTGGATATTGGTGGTTATTCACCTATTCCAACTGGCTCCTATTGACAAATTTTTGTTCAACGCATTCTTTTGTACTTATTTGTACTTGTGGGTTATACACTTTCAAGGTTGTCTGAAGCCATACACATCTTCTAGGTGGATATTGGTGTCCTCCCACCTAATCCAACTAGATTATTTTGTATGTTTTCATGTCAACACATCTTGTTGTACTTCCAGGGATGCTTTGGGGCCTTAAACATTGATTTTTTGGCTAGCCACAGTCAAACTGTAGATGGAGTCAGATTTTGATGGCATAATGTGTATTTCTCTAAAAGACCTTTCCAACGGGCTATCACACACCTAAAATGAAGGTCGTATGCAAAATTTACAACGCCAGGAAGTTGAGGTACCAACTTACCCATAGGGGCCCACATAACTTTTGGCGTTTCATCTCCTAGGGTTAGGTTTTTGGATGTTTAGGGTTTTGGAATTCATGAGTAATATCAAAAAGGCCTCTGGAGCCTCATTGCAATCATTCTTCTCAGACTGATGCGTGTAGCAACCACATCACTTCTCAGAGATAGCTACCACCATTCTACCAAGTGTTTCAGTTATGAAGTTTTACAGTTTCAACCTATTTCAGTTATTCAATAGAAGATATTGTTCACTCGATATTTGTCTTGTTCTTCATATCTTTGTGTTTATTATTGTATTCAGTCTATTAATCAATTCGTTTTGGTCCTAAATATGGATCAACATCCTCCAGTCATAGAGTAGAAAGCACTCCCACCACCAGAGTCCAACAAGAAGCACACACAACAATGTCATCTTTCCAAGACACCATCCCTTAGTATATCTAGGATCAAATCACATAAGTTGAAGCAAATATTCAAACATAATGCACTCTTACTCCAATGCAGGAGGTGGATGAAGGAATTATCAATTGGGTGCCCAACATTAGAATCTCTTATGTGTGGGAGTCAAAATATTGGTGCACAATAGAACTTTATTGATACATGAATATGCTTTTGGGGAAATTGTTGAAAACCGGGGAAGAAGCATAGAGTACCATCCAACTCCATCTTGATGAATTCCACCTCTTCCTTCATGAAGTCTTATCCCATCTTCTACCCTCTAGTTCAACAGAAAGAATGTAGATTAATAGGATGGGAGTTGTTTCTCCTCCACAAGAGCCACATGGACCTCTTCCATTGGAGCAACTAGTATGATTTTTCATTTAAATGTTGTTAAAATGAAGAGTAGGCATGTATTAATGGTAGATTATAATCGCTCTTAGTACATTACATATTTTTCTTATTTAGTAAGATCGAAATTGTTTAAAAACATTGTTCAAACTATTTGGACTGATAAGCTTTTCCTCTACTACTAGTCTTGTTTCCCAAGTGGCATACCTATCGCTGATAATTTTTGTATGGATCCTTTGGTGATAGAATAAAAAAAAAATCTCGTGTATTTGTAAAAAAAAAAAAAACAATTACGCAACCAATTATGTTGTAGATATTTAAGATATTTAAGCAATTTGATTAGAAGATGTAATTTGATCTATTATAGAAATTAAATGAAACTTTAGTCTATCTCATTTATCAATGATAATTTATGATTAATATTTGAGAAAAAATAAATTATGGATTTTTTTATAATTATATTTAGATTTAATTTTTTACATCAAAATTATGATTAATTATTTTTATATATTTTTAATTCATAATATTTAATTTAAAAAAAAATATTTAATTTTATTAAAAATATTTTTCAAAAATAATTATAAAAAATAAAAATAATTAAATTACACATAAAAATGTTATTATTCTAAAGTTCGAAAGAGTCCATACCAAAAGTTACAAAGATAAATACTTAGCAATTAAAAATAACATATTACAAATTAATAACATTCTTAAAGGTCCTAAAGCATGAATTGACTATGAACCAATGCTTCCCCATCATCAAATCATAGTAGTATGATTTGATTTTCATGTAACATAGTGCCTTCCATAGAGAGATTGGTCGTTGTTTGGTTCAATTCCCTAAATATGATATGAAATGATCTTACTCAAGCATTTTTAGATTTTGCTTGGCTAAAGAAAAATAGATGGGAATATCACCCTATGTTTATAGCCATCAAAATAAAATCTTGACTCACAAGTATTTACTACAAGTACTTAGGCTAGTCTTTTCACAATTAAAAGCTTGCTGGAAAATTCATTTTAATATGATTTTCTGAATATAATAGTTATTGAAATAAATGTAGAGATAGAAGTAAAGACACCAAGATGATAATCAAGACAGATGAGACATAAAACAATCCTTTATTTCATTCCAATTCACCAAAGAGTCATTCGTTTTACAAAATTTCATGTTGATATTTCGAACCAAAGTCAAACTTAGAAATCCCCTATGGAATATACAAAAGGACCTCTGACAGAAAGTCAAAAACTGAACTCTAAAAGTTGGATTAGCTTGCCACAGATTGTTGATCACTCGACTCTGCACAATAGCCTTTGTCGGTCATGAAAACTAATTCACAAACATACAAGTCTACACAGACTATCAAAGATAGATCAACACCTCTAAAAAACAAGTGTATGAATGATGTAATTCAGCCTTGAATCTTGTTGTCTACAATAAGACCTTGCTATCGTAAAAAATAATTAGTCTTGTGATAAATTAAGGAATTAATAAAAATTGAACTATCTCAACATAAACTGAAAGGGAAAACCTTAGTATGCTTCTCCTTCTATCCCCCTCTTGTTCCTCCCTTTCCTTTTTCCTTTAAGCATATTAGAATTGGTTGAAGTAGTTTAACTATCTCATTAGTTAAATTAACTAAAGACTCAACCAAATTTTTAGTTAGGGGGAAAAGTAATAATCATAATAAAGGTTATAAATAAATAATAACTAATAGGTGGGACCCCTTGTGATTCCCTTTAGCTCATAACAAACATAACATAACTAGTTAATTAAGAAAAACACCCCTCCTTGTGACTCCCATCATCACATTAACATTTGACAATTTATCTCATTGATATTTGAAATTATTTTCAAAAAAATATATTACTCATTATCCAAAGAAAACATGTTGTCCAAAACTTTTGAAGTCAACTGTCATCAATAATAAATAACATAAAAACTCAAAAACCATATTTCCCACTATGAGATGCAATATTTCCTTCATTGTTGTTGTCACCCTTTGATTTTCCTGAATTTTCCTTTGGATGTGTTGAGCCTTTAGGCCTAATCTCATTGATCACGTGAGAACAATCATCCCTCAAATGAATCTGGGAAGACATAGATTTATCAAAGCCATTGGAGGGTGAGGAAGGGGCAACAATGGATTTTCCTTTGTGAAGGGCATGTTGGGCCTCAATTTTCAACTTTTTTCTAGCATGAGAGGAATGATCTGGTGAGTGGACAAGTGTATCTTGGAAAAATTGGTTAACAGGCGAGGGAGAAGGTAAGGACAAATTGGGCCATCCACGATGTTGGTAGACTTTTAGGTTGACAATCTCTTTCCATCCATCATTTTCGGAAACCTCGAGCTAAAATGAGACATGATGGGGAACGAGAATATCAGGGGCTTGTGTAGCTTGGAAAGGAGGCCTTTCAGGCCTAGTTTGGACCACTCTTTGCCCAATCCAACTGAAAAATCTAACCTCAAACAATTGGCCTAACTCTTGTGAGTCAGTGTCAAAGTGTATGGAGAATCTTGGCCTTCTTGGGCCTCTGTTCCAATTACCTCTTCCTTGTTTGCCTTTGTGATGGCTACCTTGGCTGAAAAAACTCATTCCTGCATGCATGAGTGATTAATAAATAGTTATTTTAAAAACCATACATGAAAACTCTTTAAAAATATGAAATAGACTTTGGCTCAACAACATATCATATTCATGCAATCTAATCCATATAAATTGTTTAATCGTTGTCAATGAGAAGGGGGTGAACAAAAGGTCCTAGGACATGCGGGGGGTTTGTATTGAGCAAAACATGATATAATGAGGGGGAAAAGAAACATGGTTACTTATTAAAGACCACAAACAATAAACTGTAATGCAAACCAAATAAAACATCATTGTAATCCAACCAAGAAATTGCGACTTTAAACTGCTTCAATACAGAATTCTTCTTGATTGTAATTAAATTTTACAACAGGGAGTGAAAAATGAATGTGGGAAGGATATGGGATTGTAATTAGTGAAAATCAAAATAATGATAGGGGAATAGAGCGGTTATTGTTTATAAAATTAATTAAGTAATCTATAAAACCATTCTGTAAAATGAAATACACCAACCAAATAACCACTGTGACCCCAAAAACAATTACTATGCACAGTTCAAACAATTATGTGCATTAACTTGATCATTGTTTGAAATCAAATATTTAACACAGTGTGATCAAAACAAGATAGTATGCATTCCACAATAGCCTGTAGGGGAGCTTTGTTCATCTCATTTATCCATTTCATATTTTAAAACAATTCCCAAATGAATAAACAGTCACTTAATTCCACTATGTTCAGTATCAAAAATCAACCACCTTCCATCAACATAGACACATAAAGAATGCCTAATTTAACTCTTCAATTCCATCTACAATTGTAACGACATCATACTGCCACAACACCCGTGACTTTCACTTTTAAAATGTACGATATTCATTAATCATACATAGTGGATGGTCAAACACAATGATCCATATTTAAAATGCAAAGATCTTGACTTGCGACTTAAACACACAGACATCAATCAACATTTAAACTCACACTATGCTAGGAATACACAAACCATTCGAAAAACACGGAGTATTAATGTGACTGTAGGGGTTCAATCACTCTGAATTTAAACATCCTTAACGTTGGGCTATCAATCGATATAACGAGGTAACAACAGTATTTCTGATATCATAACAAAATTGATCGAATTGCAACAAAGCCATGTTTAAAAACCTGTGACCTTATCTAATGGAGCAATCAAATAATATTGATAACAAATACAATGGATAGTAATCTCATAATTACCACGATTGCAACATTCCCATTTGAAAATTTTAAAACACACAGTCACAGTGATTATTAACTCAACCTATTGTGTTGTAGGAATGCCACACATACCCACGCATCACACATGAAGCATCACTGTGCATTAACCAATTGTAAAATAATGTTGGGTTAACAATTCAACCATTCCAATGTAAGAGACAACGACTTTTCATTCAATCCAATTCACCATGTTGATCTTATCCATTCGATTACAATAAAAAATGCAGTGACTAGATACCAAAACCAACACCACTGTCAACATAATCAATAGAGACGAGACAAAAATCGAGCAATGTCGACAATACACCAGCAAATCATAACAACCAACAGTCTACTCGACAACCATAAAAGCTTCCTCTATCAAAAATTGGGCTTGAGAAAACAAAGGTTTTCTCTATGGACCAACTGAGGGAGACATGGAGTCGACTACCATCATTGGGTGAGAACCTCTGTGACCAATGGTGCACACACAGGGTATACCATAACTAACTTCGCAGACATGGTGATAATTCACGTGATAAGAGAGACTATGAATAGAGGAGCAAGGATTCACTCTGGTTCTGTGACAACACTCAAAACACATAGGGTATAACTGTTGAGTCTCCATTTTGACACTTCTAATGCCCTATATTACCATGTATCTGAGCCTATTTTTCCTATGCTATGAGTATATACTTGATTGTTTCGTCCATAAATACACCTGATGACCTTGTTCATGTACATAGAGAGGTAACTTATGATTAAGTCGTGATTTGTTTAGTTTTCTTGAGTTAATTCAACTAAATGTTTGATTTTGTATGATCCTAATCATTTGACTCCTAAGAAGTTTTGATCTGGTACCTCACTATTCCGGTACTACAACTACAGAGCATTATCGTACTACAAGCGATAGCATAATCTGGTACCAAGTCTATTCCGGTACCCAAAGCTCCACCTATTCTGGTATTGACTTCTTAGTGTTATTCCAGTACTTGTACAACATGGCATCTGGTACTAACACAACTCAGCATCCATTATGGTACTTGCAAACTCTGCACCATTCTGGTACCAAGTCTTCCGCCAATTCCAGTACTTCCCATGCGCCTAATATGGTACTCATATTTGCGACTGTGTGTATCCCGATACCAAACCCCTGTTTCCAGAATTCATTTGTTGAACGAGTATGTTGATGGATATTCCAAGAAGTCAGTTGGATTGAAGTCTCTAAATCAGTTTTCAAGATCACAATAGACTTCATCACTCATGCACTTTGTGTCATGAGGATGAAGTCCATCCCTAGAGATTCGATGTGAAATACCAATTGTAATATTTTAAAAACTATTTGATAGGATATGATGGATGTAATGAAGAAAGTAGTAAGAACCATATGATAACATTGTTTTTATGTACGAGATGATGAACTGTTGATTCAATTTACCAGTTGAAGAAATACAAATGATCTGTTGTGAAATTCCTAAGTATGATTAGAATGTTTTGTTTGTTATCTTTTTAGAGGTACCTTGTTGGTTCAGCAAGGGCCCACCACCCCAACCAAGGTAAACCTCCCTGTATATGCTTTGTGTGATTGTGTGAGTATTTAATAGTGGTGTGTTGTCAATGATTTCAAATACATTTTAAAAGTTCAGCATAAAATCATTTGTTTCTAAATTGGTGTGAGTAATTAGACAATAGACCAAATAGATAGTTTCTTTTTCTAATATTGCAGATTGACATTTAACTATTTGATGTGTGGGATTGTTAAGAAAATTTTATTTTAAGTTTTTGATTGTAGTGTTCTTGGTGGATACAAGAACCATGAGACTTTATCACTTATTTTCATGTTCCATAGTGAAGTCTCTCAGTCATGATGACTACTCCCTATACTAAAGAAGGTTTGCTTGAATAGAATAGAGTTGGGATTGATTTATGTTTCAAGAGTGACTGAATTTGATTGTTAATCACTTTTTTTTATTGCTATAGGAAACAATATCTTAAGATCATCTCTCTAATTCATAAGTCTGGTGAACAAAATTGTCACGTAAGAAAGAACCTTCTGATTGATTGTTTGCTTAAGAAGTTTTATTATCAGTTTTCTCTTCTAAGTTTGAAGTTGTGTGAAGTATTCAGAAATATTAGAAACAAAGTATTATGTTATTAATTATTTCATGCTTAAGATATATACAACAAACATAGGTAGGTTACCTATTCTCGACACATAGAGTGTAAAAAATCTTTCGATTACAAATCCCGGATTGACATATAAATGAGTGTAAAATATTGAACATATTTATACACCAACATTTTGGCGTCGTTGTCGAGGAGTTGTAAATGGTAATTGATGCAGGAGCATCGCTCAAAGCCAGCTACATGCCAACCAACCAACACATCAAAGTGCGTGTTCAATGGAAAAGAGAGGCGCAGCCTCTCATTTTCAAATTTCAAATTTTGAAATTGTATTTAATGATTGTAAGGCTGGTAGAGGCAAAATCCATGCATGTGCACAGGATTTAGATAAAGTTTGCCTTAAATAGTTGTAAGGATGAGATCTAGATCCGATTCAGACTAGACAACCATTCAATGTAATTGAGAGTAAATTAATGAGAGTTGGTGAGGATGGAGGGAAGTGCTCGAGGAGCCCCCTTTTGTAAAAACATATTCTTTTGTTTTCAGCAGTTATAAGGCAAAGAGGGAGTAGAACAAAGAATATGTTAGAGAGAAGAGAGGAGAGCCAAGCCTCTATGGTAGTCCGAGCTCACATTGTAAAGAGGCATCTCATGTTAATACAATCATAGTAGTTTTTCCTACATGTCATTCTGTGTATGCATGTTATTCTATGTATGTTGATGAATGTCTTCATGTGTTTATGATATTCTGTAGATGTATGTTAAGTTCCATCTATAGGGATAGATAGATTTCCCTATATGTGAGTTCTTTGATTTCAGGATTGGGTTCTTTGTGGTTTCATGCAAGAGGTTGCATGATAGAATACTGCGGGTTCTGTAAGCCTGTGCATAGAGTGCACTTCTAAGTTATGGGGAATTTCAGAAAGAGATGTGCCAGGAGGGCACACCAGAGGAAGTCTTAGACTCAAGGAGAATCCTCAAGGTTTTTGAACACCTTGGAGGTGAATAATGTGCAGAGAAAGGCACAGAGAAAACAGAATCATTGAGGGTTCTATGGAAACTCTGCTAGGAGGGCATTGAGCGAGTGCATAGAATGCACTAGGGAACTCTATTTTGAGTTCTAAGGAAAGGGAAGTGTCAAGGAGAAGGCACTTACAGATTTACTGAACACTCTGTGAAGAAAGTCTCTACAAGGTGTGCATCGAGTAGAAGAATGCCAGGAGGACGTGAAGCATTTCTTTGCAAGAAATACTTCGAATTGATTTATCTAAAAACTCAGCAGCACAAGGAGTGTGTGAATAAGAACTTGTTTGAAGTTCTTAAGCTCATAAGGAATAGCGAAATAAGTGCACTCAGAGTAAACTTGTCTCAAGTTCAGAAGCTTAGGAGGAACAGTGCCTTTGTGCATAGAGAAGTAGCCGAGAGGAGCAGAGGATTGAGAAACCTTTCAAGGTTTCTGAGTTGACAAGCTCAGGACAGATGGCACAATTGTGTGCAGGGACCCTGCAAGGAGTGCAGAGGTTGAGAAACCTTTGAGGTTTCAGAGTCGACAAAGCTCAGGAGGGACAACATCCTTAGAATATAGGCGGGAGCCGAGGATACAGGCTTCGCAGCAAAGACGAAGGCTGAGGCCTTTTTGGAACAAGAAATCTTCCAAGGGGAAGGAAGAAGCATGAGCTCAGGAGAGTACAACTGTCATTGATTCGGGCATTGGAGAAAAGACTTGAACCATTGAGTTTTGTGTCCAGGCAGTAAGAGGAGAGAGTGTAGAAGAACAGATTTGGGCCTTCATATCTAGCGCAGGGAGTTGATAGCCATCGAATCCAGGAGAAGGTGCACAAGGTTTAACTCTTGTACATGCAAAGGGAAGGACTTGTCAAAGTCCCAAAAAGATTAGAACCATCCATTGTTGAGAGGACACGTGAAAAAAATCTAGAAGCCATCGGGGTTTCAAATACCGACAGTTCAAGGAAAAGGAGTCATGAGACAAAAAGTCACGACTCAAAAAATCCCAAAAGCATCATGACTATCCATAGGAGGACACATGGCGAGCAGTCAGGGTTTCGGCGAAATCCCCAAAAGGAGATTTCAGCATTTCGGCTACCAAGAGATACAAAGGGCAAGATTCGGGACTCTTGACCCATGAAATCCCAAAAGAATGTAATTCGTCGGATCAGGGGAGGCTCATAACCGTTGATCTCCCGCAGGAGTGGAATTTCTCCATTTCAGGGTTCGGCTTTTCAGCACTTCTGATGACAAGGAGTCGGGGCTCTGGGTGTTGAAACCCCCGAAGTCGCGAAACACGACGTATCTTTGGAGTGGGGTTGTGGTCACACATTTTGGCATTTCAGGGTTCAGCTTTTCGGTACTTCTGATGACAAGGAGCTAGGGATCTTGGTGTTGAAAACCCTGAAGTCACGAAATGTGACGTGTATTTGGAGAAGGGATGTGGTCATGGAGGACGTAGTCACATAGAACCAAAATTTTGGTGTTTCATCATTTCGACATTTCGGGTTTCGGGGATTGAAGAGTCAAGAGACTCGTGACTTCAGGATTCCCAAAGTCGCGAAACCTGAAATCCTTTTTTGGAAAAGGTCGTGGTCATATTTGGTGGTCGTGTATAGGTGAAGACTCATGCCTGGTGCATTTCTTGTGATGGTGGAGTTTACGTGAAGGACCTGTGGATCGAATTCATAAGGTTCCAGTGAGGGCCAAAAGAACTATTTTAGTTCTGCGGATTTGAAGAAGAATGATCATATGTGAATTCTTGGCCCTAGGGTTAGGAGGTCTGCATCAAGTGGTATCAGAGCCAACTTTTTTCTGTAGACTGCAGGCAGAGGGAGGTAGAGTAGATAAATAAAATACTCTGATACACACCACCAATGTGGTATCAGAGCTTGATTTTATCTATATATCGCAAGTAGAGGGAGCCAGAGGAAAAGGAAGACAGAGTGTTGAAGCTTTGTGATGATTGTTGCAAGGTGCACAACAGTCAATAGACAGTCAGGAGGACTGTAGGAAAGGCTAGAAGTACTCATGGTTGCAGAGTGACAGCAACAAGTTTTCTAGGAGGGCAGACAGGAACAGAGAGATGGCTATTGAAGGCCATGGACATGGTGGAAAGAAGAACCATCAGTAGCTGAGAAAAGATGAAAAGGATAAAGAACTCGCTGAGATAAGGATGAGAATGGAGGAGCTTACACTGCAGATGAAGCAGGATGCAAAGCCACATTGGGTATATGAATGGCCCATGAAAATGAAGGTGAAATGGCCAGTCAAAGAATTGTTGGCCAGAAGACGACGAAGACTGTTGAAAGGATGGTTGAGGTACATTGAAAGCCTCAGAGATGAAGAGGAGATGGTTCATATCTATGAACCAGAGATTGGGAAGAATATTAGCGATGAGGAAGGGAGATCGGTTACAAATCTCATGAACTTCCAGGAGGGAAGAGATGAATTTTCCAATTGCCAGGTGGGCAATGAAATGAGATCATTGGAGGATCTCATAGACTGTCAAGAGGATAGCAGTGGAAATTCATATTACTAGGTGGGAAATAGTATGAGATTAGTTGAAGATCTCATAAACTGCCAGGTGGGCAGAAGTGAACTTTCAAGTTGCTAGGTGGGCAATGGAAAGAGATCAGCAGAAGGTATCGCATACTGCCAGGGGAGTAGTGCTGAAAGTTCAAATTTCCAAGTGGGAAATGAGATGGAATCACTGGATCTCATGAAATTCCAGGTGGGCAACAAAATATTCCCAAATTGCCAGGTGGGCAGGGGAAAGGAGATGAGACTGTATGAGAGTCTCATGAACTCAGAGGAGAGTTCAGATCAACAAGGAGTGTTGACAGGAGATAATCAAATGAGCATTCTGATGATTGGGTGAATTCGAGTATTCCTACCAAGCAGCCCAGTTGAGGCTAGAGCAGGTGTTTTAGATGCAGCAACAACATGAGGAAAACTAGCAGAATCTATCATGGAGGAAGAAGTGGAGCAGACAATGATGTTTGCCCAAGAAGAAGAAGGTGAGAATTCAAAATAATGGCTCAAAATTTTTAGTCAGGAAGATGAACATGAGATGACTATAACACTAGAGCCTTCAGTAGAAGAAGAAGCAAACAACACAGATTTTGTTGATCTGTGTGAAGAATTGGAATCCCTGGAGAGAAGGGTGATGGTGCAAAGCTTGCACATACAACAGGCTAAGTTGGAAGAAGGTAGTGGAGCATACCAGCCCTATGAGAAGCTGGAAAAAGCTGGAAGTATGCCAGCAACAGAACTGCCACAGGAAGAAGCTGAGCAACAGTTCAGTGAGGAGACTGCAGAGCTGGAGTCTGTAGTAGTGCAAGATACCAGATATATAAAATATGCAGAACAGAAATAAAATGATAGAAATGGTAGAATAACAGTAAAATATCCAACATAATCTCCACAATAACACAGTAATGAGATAAGAACAACAATAGAAATAACACTTTGATTCAGAAAGCAATGTTCACAGGCCTCTTCGAGGGGGTAACCTCCAATCGAGCAGTGCTCTGTTACAATAATCTCAAGCTAGGGTTTTCATACCCTCGACCCTTATTTATACTAAATATGTCGATTAAGAGAAACATCTAGAGGAATATCCTTCTAGAAGCAGAAGCTTCTATTAGGTCTTCTTACATCCACCTTATTCTATTTTATTGAAAGGCCTTATTAATATTGACCTTTATTACAACCGAATACATTGATCTACCTATGTGCGGGTTAGGACCTTAACATGTTCGCCCCCTTAAAAACAACCTTGTCCTCAAGGCTTGAGATGTGAAAACTGTTGCAGAATGGTAGTTGGTTCCCAAGTGGCATCTGTTGGAGTCATATCTTTCCATTGTACTAGCACTTCCTTGATGGTTCTCTGACGCAAGCGATGCTCACGCTGGTCCAAAACTGCTTCAAGTTGTAGCCAAATGGATCCTTTTTCAGCTAACTTTGGAAGGTTGGTTTGAATTTGGCACCTAGTTCCAATCACCTTCTTCAAGCATGAAACATGAAAAACAAGATGTAGCTTCAACTGACTGGGCAAAGCTAACTGATATGCAACTTGTCCCACATGCTTGAGAACTGTGTAAGGGCCATAAAATTTGGGTGCTAGGTTCTGATAATGCTCGTCCTTGAGGGAAGTTTTCTTATATGGTTGTAGTCTCAGAAACACCTGATCCCCTTCTGCAAATTGACATTCGGAGCGACCTTGATCTACTTGCTGCTTCATTCTATTATGTGCCATGACCAAGTTCTCTTTAAGGGTACGAAGGATATCCTCTTGGACTATAAGTGTTTGGCCAACCGCCTAGACCCTGAAGGTGGCTTATGTCCATATACCGCTTCAAAAGGAGTCATGCGAGTGGCTGTATGGTATGTAGTGTTGTACCACCATTCACCGAGGGGTAACCATTGAGCCCACTGGTGTTGTTTTTCAGAGGAAAAGCACCTCATATATGTTTCCAAACACTTGTTGACAACTTCTGTTTGACTATCCGTTTGGGGATGATAAGTTGAGATGAGATGCAATTGTGTGCCTTGTAGCTTAAACAGTTCTTGCCAAAAATTGCTTGTGAAAGTTGGGTCTCGATCAAAAACAATAGAGTGCGGCATGCCATGAAGCTTGAAGACCTAGTCCATGAAAATTTGAGCCACCGTGGATGTAGTAAATGGGTGGTGAAGAGCGCAAAAATGAGCATACTTGGAAAGGCGATCCACCACCACCATTATGACTGATTTATTCCCTGATTTGGGTAAGCCTCTAATAAAGTCCATAGAGATATCCTTCCAAATAGCAGGGGGAATCAGAAGCGGTTCGATGGTGCCTAGAGATTTGACTGTTTCACCCTTGTTGCATTGACACACCTCACATTCAGCAACAAACTTAGGGATGTCATGTTTCATACCATCCCAGAAAAAAGAACGTTTGACTCGGTCATATGTTTTGGTGAACCCTGAGTGCCCCGCTGTGGGTGTAGCATGAAGCTCATAAAGTACCATGGATTTGAGCTTGGATTGTTTACTTAAATACAAGTGGCCTTTGTATCGAAGCTCATCCTAGAGCTAGGAGTACCCTGGGGGAGCCGGAGCCTTGTTCTGCAGTTGCTGAATCAGATGCAAACTTTTGGGATCTTGAAGCCATTTCTGGCGCACAACTTGGAGCCAATCGGGTACAATGAAGGAAAGAGAAAAAAGGGATCCTTCATCTTCATATTTCTGGGACAATGCATCTGCCATGACATTGTCTTTGCCCTTCTTGTAAATGATCTCATAATCATATCCAAAGAGCTTAGTCACCCATTTTTGTTGCTCCTGGGGAGAAATGCGTTGTTCCAGAAAGTACTTGAGGTTTTGATGGTCAGTCTTAATTTGGAAGTGTTTCCCCAAGAGATAAGGACGCCACAACTCAACGGCATGCAAAATCGCCAACATTTATTTTTCATAAATGGGTTTTCCCATATTCCTTTCAGATAGTTTCTTGCTAGTTAAGGCCAAAGGTCGACCCTCTTGCATAAGGACAGTGCCAATTCCTTTCCCTGAGGCATCACATTCCAACATGAAGGTCTTTGTGAACTCAGGAAGGGCCAGAATTGGAGTGGTGCACATGGTCGTCTTCAAGGTTTGAAAAGCTTGAGAAGTTGCTGGAGTCCAAGTGAAAGAGTTCTTTTTTAGGAGAGCCATGAGAGGTGTTGCAATCTTTCCATAGTTCTTAACGAACTTGCGATAATACCCTGTGAGGCCCAAAAATCCACACAAGCTTTTGAGAGTTTTTGGGTGCGGCCAATATTGCATAGCTTCAATCTTTTTCGGGTACACCCTAACGCCATCCTTTCCCACCAGATGACCCAAGTATTCTACTTCTGAGGCACCAAAAGAACATTTGGACTGTTTCAGAAAATGTTGTTGCTGAGAGAGTAGGCGGAGAACTTGATCCACATGAGTAAGATGGTCTATACAGGTTTTTCTATAGATGAGGATATCATCAAAGAAAACTAAGACAAAATGATGGAGAAAAGGGCGGAAGACATGGTTCATGAGGCTCTGGAAGGTGGAGGGGGTGTTACACAAACCAAAGGGCATGACCAAAAACTCATAGTGGCCCTTATGAGTGTGAAAGGTGGTATTGGGAATGTCAGCCTCTTTCATACGTATTTGGTGATAGCCCAAGCGAAGATCAAGTTTGCTAAAGAATTGGGCACCACTCAATTCATCTAGGAGGTCATCAATGACAGGAATGGGAAATTTGTCTTTGATGGTCAGTTTGTTGAGAGCATGAAAGTCAGGACACATTCCCCAAGAACCTTCTTTCTTTAGTACCATGATGACCAGAGACGAGTAAGGGCTCGTACTAGGATGGATGACACCGATAGTAAGGAGTTCCTGGACCATTTTTTCAATTTCATTTTTTTGTGCAAAGGGGTGGCGATATGGACGGATATTGGGGGGAAGGCTTCCTGGGACAATGGGATTGGAATGATCATGAACATCGTGGGAAGGAGGGAGTCCTTGGGGAGTGGAAAATACTATTTGATGTTTAGAAAGGAGGGCTTGGAGGTCTTGGGGCACTGGGGGTGTCTCTGTGGTGTGTATGGCGTGGAGTTGGGCAATGACACCAGAATGACCTTTTTTGAGCAGTTTTTCCATGCGATGAGAACTGATGACCTCAGGTGAACCAGCAGTGATGCCTTGGAATTTATATTGGTGGCCTCCTTGGTTGAATTGCAGGGTTAAGTTATGAAAATCCATGAGAATGGGACCCAAAGTCCTTATCCAGTCTGCACCCAACACAATGTCGCAACCACCCATGTCAATAGCAAACATATGGGATTTTAGGTAGTAGTCACCGATTTGGAGACACACATTTTCACAGCGCCCGCCACATTTTATAGATCCACCATTGGCAATCATGATTTGGAAATTGTTGACAGCGTGGATGTAGCAATGGGTTTCTTGGGCAATGCGGCGATGAATAAAATTGTGGGTGCTGCCACTATCAACCAGAATGATGACCTTTCGGTGCTTGATGTAACCGATTAGATTGAGGGTTTGGGGGGCAGAGAAGCCAGTGAGAGCATTGAGGGAAATGATCGGTTCCACTTCGGGAGGGTCGGAGGGAGGGTTTATGTTAGTGATTTCTAGTGACTCGGGCACAAGGGGAGTGTCAACATCCTCTTCCGAAATATCCTCAGAGATGGCCATAAAAATCTTTTGTTCCTTACATTTGTGGCCTAGGAAATATTTGTCATCACAATTATAATAGAGGCCTTTGAGTTGGCGTTCAGCCATTTCAGCCCTGGTCAATTTTTGGATCTTTAATGGGGCGGAGGGAGTAGTAGGGTTTACTGGTTTAGGGAAAGGGATAAAGGAAGGCTTACGGTTTTGAGAGGAAACAATTTGTTGTGCTTCTTTAGATTTTTTAGTAGCCTCCACCCAAGTCGTAGGTCGAGCCATGAGGACATGGGCTCGAATCTCCTCCTTGAGGCCGCTGATAAAACACTCTCGAAAGAAAGCATCATTCATGTCCTATGTTCGAAAATCCAGGTCCTCAAATGTAGCTATGAAGTCTTCTATTGTGCCTGATTGCTTCAATTTTCTCAAATGGCCCAAATGATTGGTGTCAGTGTCAAAGCGTTCATAAAGCTTAGTCACAAATTGGGTCCAAGCAATATACCCTTGACGAGAAGTTTTTCTTCATTGCCACCATTGTCAGCGTTCTTGATCTAGATGGAGAACACCATACTGGAGTTTGGCCAAGTCATCGATAATGTTGTAGAGAGAGAATAATGTTCCATTTGGGTGACCCAACCAGTGGGGTCCGAGCCATCAAATTTGGTTACATCCACCCGTGGAAGGCGTATGTCCCGTTGAAAGTGATGGGGTTGAAAGGAATGGGAATAAGTTTCACCTTCAGTCTTTGTATGTGCATCAGGAAAAGAGTCATCGGTATGGATCTTGAGTTTGGTGCAGAGTGATGCAAAGAAAAATTCAAGATGGGTGGTCAGTTCGTGTTTGACTTCCGCCATTGCAGTCTGCACGACTGCATTTATAGATGCATTTATGGTGGTATTGATGGATGTATCACGGGAGGCAATAGTAGCACTAAGTTGTTGCACTTCTTGTTGGGTCTCGAGGAAACTAGATTGCAAGGTGTTGAAGCGAGACTCCAGTTCTTGGCTACGGGTATGGCCCATGAGGATGGGTGAACTGAAAAGGGAGCGGGTGGGGTAAAAAAAATTTGCAGAAAAATGATATGGATGAATGTGATAAGGGAGAAGAGATGAATCTAATGGAATAGGTCTCAAATAATGGTGAAAAAAATTCCAGACTTTTTTTTTTTTTAGCTGCGGGATTATACTCTAGTCTGAAGAATGCTGCAGTGCTGAAATCCCCAAATTATTAACCAGAAAGAAATGTGTATTTACTTGGAAACTCGAACACAGATGTGCGGAAATAGATCTCGTCAGTTTAATTTGTTTATGTTTATGTTTATGTTCCCCGAGGGTTAGGTATTCAAGGGTTCTACAGACAAGGGTTTTCCCTATGCTATAGCTCTTTGATATACGTGCGGGGTCCAACAGTAGTACTCAGCCCAATATCTCAGGGCACTAACTAAGGAGGATAGACCATACCCTTAGCCGTACTACCCGACTACCCAGGTACTAGAGAGTATCTTCCTGAGTGTTGTTCTCGGTGACACTATAGCAGTCCGACGGCCGATAGGTTTATCTAAAGAGGGCTTCAGGAAATCTAGGTCGATCTGTACATAGGTGTTATCTGATGTTCTACCACTCGAAGGGGTACCAAAAGGGGTTACAAGGGTGGCCAACAGATCTACGCTTAAGAACCACTTTTATTTCCTGTGTGTATGAATCCTTCAACCATGGGTTTATGCGAGTAACGACAGATCTTTGTGGCTTAAAGACGCCGAAATACGTCTCTACCCTAAAAAAAAAATACCCACAATTTCTGCCAAGGAAAGTTCTCTGATACCACTTGCAAGATACCAGATATATAAAATATGCATAACATAAATAAAATGCTAGAAATGGCAGAATAACAGTAAAATATCCAGCATAATCTCCACAATAACACAATAATGATATAAGAACAACAATAGAAATAACACTTTGATTAAGAAAGCAATGTTCATAGGCCTCTTTGAGGGGGAAACCTCCAATCGAGCAGCGCTCTGTTACAATAATCTCAAGCTAGGGTTTTCATACCCTCGACCCTTATTTATACTAAATATGTCTATTAAGAGAAGCATCTAGAGGAAGATCCTTCTAGAAGCGGAAGCTTCTATTAGGTCTTCTTACATCCACCTTATTCTATTTTATTGAAAGGCCTTATTAATATTGACCTTTATTACATATGAATACATTGATCTACCTATGTGCGGGTTAGGACCTTAACAAGTAGAGTGGCCACTTAGTGCCAAAAAGAGAGATAAAGATAGCAGGGGAGATCGAGCAAATCTTCCCATTGAGAAGACAGTAGTGCAGCAAAGAAGACTACATACAAAGAGCCAGCCACTAAAGTAGTTGGACGAGGTAATTGAGGAAATCAGAAGGCTGATGTTGAATTCAGCAACAGAGATTTCCAGCAATGGGAAGCTGAGCAGAGGAGAACCTGTCGTAGCAGAAGTGAAGTGAGGGAGCGGATGGACAACTCCGGAGAACTATTTGGGATCCAGGTGGATTTCAACAGCCATGCTGGGAATCTCACGAGAAGGAGCTCATGAATTTTTCACTGCAGAGGAGTATGATGTAGGAGCATCGCTCCAAGCCATATATACGCCAACCATCCAACACATCAAAGCGTGTGTTCAATGGAGAAGAGAGGCGTTGCCTCTCACTTTCAAATTTCAAATTTTGAAATTGTATTTAATGATTGTAAGGCTGGTAGAGAAAAAAACCATGCATGTTTGCAGGCTTTAGATAAATTTTGCCTTAAATAGTTGTAAGGCTGAGATCTAGATCCGATTCGAACTAGACAGACATTCAATGTAATTGAGTGTAAATTAATGAGAGTTGGTGAGGATGGAGGGAAGCGCTCGAGGAGCCCCATTTTGTAAAAAAATCTTCTTTTGTTTTCAGCAGTTAGAAGGTAGAGAGGGATTAGAACAGAGAATATGTTAGATAGAAGAGAGGAGAGCTGAGACTGTGTGGTAGTCCGAGCTCACATTGTAAAGAGGCATCTCATGTTAATACAATCAGAGCAATTTTTCCTACATGTTATTCTGTGTATGCTGATGAATGTCTTTATGTGTTTACGATATTCTGTAGATGAATGTTAAGCTCCATATGTAGGGATAGATAGATTTCCCTATCTGTGATTTCTTTGATTCTAGGATTGGGTTCTTTGTGGTTTCATGCAAGAGGTTGCATGGTAGAATACTGCAGGTTCTGTAAGCCTGTGCATAGAGTGCACTTCTGAGTTATGCGGAATTTCAGACAAATACGTGCCAGGAGGGTGCACCAGAGGAAGTCTTATACTCAAGGAGAAGACTCAAGTTTGTTGAACACCTTGGAGGTGAAGACTGTGTAGAGAAAGGCACAGAGAAAAAAGAATCACTGAGGGTTCTGTGGAAACTCTGCAAGGAGGGCATTGAGGGAGTGCATAGAGTGCACTAGGGAACTCTATTTTGAGTTCTAAGGAAAGGAAAGTGTCAAGGAGAAGGCACTTACATAGTTACTGAACACTCTATGAAGAAAGGCTCTGCAAGGTGTGCATCGAGCAGAAGAATGCCAAGAGGACGTGAAGCATTTCTTTCTAAGAAATACTTCGAATTGAGTTATCTGAAAACTCAGCAGCACAAGAAGTGTGCGAATAAGAACTTGTCTGAAGTTCTTAAGCTCAGAAGGAATAACACAAGAAGTGTGCTCAGAGTGAACTTGTCTCAAGTTCAAAAGCTCAGAAGGAACAGTGCCTTTGCGCACAGAGCGGTAGCCGAGAGGAGCAGAGGATTGAGAAACCTTTCAAGGTTTCTGAGTTGACAAGCTCAGGACGGATGGCACAGTTGTGTGCAGGGACCCTGTAAGGAGTGAAAAGGTTGAGAAACCTTTGAGGTTTTAGAGTTGACAAAGCTTAGGAGGGACAACATCCTTAGAATGCAGGTGGGAGTTGAGGATATAGGCTTCGCAGCAAAGACGAAGGCTAAGGCCTTTTTGGAACAAGAAATCTTCCAATGGGAAGGAAGAAGCGTGAGCTCAGGAGAGTACAATTATCGTTGATTCGAGCACTAGAGAAAAGATCTGGACCATTGAGTTTCATTTCTAGGAAGCAAGAGGAGAGAGCGCAGAACAACAGATTTGGGCCGTCATATCTAGCGCAGGGAGTCGACAACCATCAGATCTAGAAGAAGGTGCATGAGGTTTAACCCTCGTACATGCAAAGGGAAGGACTTGTCAAAGTCCCAAAAAGATCAGGATCGTCCATCGTTGAGAGGACGCGTGGCAGAAATCCAGAAGCCATCGGGGTTTCAGATATCGGGATATCAAGGAGAAGGAGTCATGAGAAAAAAAGTCCCAACTCACGAAATCCTGAAAGCATTGTGACTGTCCACAGGAGGACACGTGGCGAGCGGTCAAGGTTTCGGGGAAATCCCCAAAAGGAGATTTCAGTAATTTGGCTACTGAGAGATGCAAAGGGAAAGAGTCGAGACTCTTAACCCATGAAATCCTGAAAGAACGTAAGCCATCAGATTAGGGGAGACTCACAGCTGTTGATCTCCCATAGGAGTGGAAGTTCGGCATTTCAAAGTTCAACTTTTTGGCACTTCTGATGACAAGGATTCGGGGCTCTGGGTGTTGAAACCCCCGAAGTCACGAAACACGACGTATCTTTGGAGTGGGGTTGCGGTCACACATTTCGACATTTTGGGGTTCAGCTTTTCAGTACTTCTGATGACAAAGAGCCGAGGATCTTGGTCTTGAAAACCCTGAAGTCACAAAACGCGACGTGTATTTGGAGAAGGGCTATGGTCACGAAGGACGGAGTCACATAGAACCAAAATTTCGGCATTTCGGCATTTTGGGTTTTGGGGATTGAAGAGTCAAGAGACTTGCGACTTCAGGATTCTCGAAGTCGCAAAACCCAAAATCCTTTTTCGGAAAAGGTTGCGGTCATATCTGGTGGTCGTGTATAGGTGAAGAATCACACCTGGTGCATTTCTTATGCCAGTGGAGTTTTCCTGAAGGATCTATGGATCAAATTCGTAGGGTTCCAGTGAGGGCCGAAAGAACTATTTCAGTTGTGCATATTTGAAGAAGAACGATCCTGTGTGGATTCTCGGCCCGAGGGTCAGGAGGTCTACGTCAGTAATAGATAGAATTTTGAATTTTGGATTGGTTTGATGAGTTTGGATTGGATTTATGGACAATATGAGGGTGGAGAGAAGACAGTAAGATGAGAGGTAAGAACTTACGCATCCACTTTGGTGGGGTTGCTCCAAATTCAGGTTGTCCTCTTACTTTTGATAGTTAGAAATTTGTGTTTTTATATTGAAATTTATTTTATGAGTAGGTATAGAGATAATAAAGGTAGATTTATTGCTCCCAAAATCTCAGAAAAGTTAGAAAAACAAACAACCCCCCCAAACACACACTAATTCATCTAAAATTCATGAAGGAAAAATTATCAGAGGAGAAAGCTCAAAGGAAGCAATTGAAACAATAACCAAAGGCACTAAATCTAAAGCCATTGTTTAGATTGAAATCATAAGACAATAGGCAAGAGGGGAAGCATTGGTGACCCCATCAGAAGGAGGAGTTGGAAAAGAAACAAAAGAAGTTGCATCTGTCGTTGCAGAGCCAAAGAAGACATTTGAACATCTAGATATACCAAACAAGCCAATGGTTGAACCATCACTTAGTGGAGAGACATCACCACCACCCTACAAACTGTTTGGAGATATGGCAGACGAGGAAGGAAATGCAACTAATGAAACATACACATTTGGATTCCCCATACTGGACATCGCCATAGATGTTTCCATGAAGAACATTCCATTTTCCTCACTGCCTCACTTCCATGGTATGTCAATAGAAAATCCTGACTCATTTTTGTTTGAATTTGATATACTATGTAGAAGTTATAATTACACTGATAATGCACAAACATTAAAACTCTTTCTAGCTACACTAAAAGATTCAGCACTAAGGTGGTTTATGAGCATAGGAGAACACACTATCTTATCTTGGGATGGTATGAAGGAGACCTTCCTCCAGAAATACCAAGATTACTGTATACCTAGGGATGATAGGAATGACATATTTAAAATGCAACAATCTGAGGAAGAAAGATTGGAAGATTACCTAGAAAGGTTCCTATACAACTACCAAAAGACTAAGCAATTTTCCTTAGACACAACTATAGTTAGGACTATATTCCTAAAGGGTGTGAGGCATGACTGCATTGAATAACTAAACCTCATGAGTTCTATATATATGTACTAAAATCCATTTTCATACATAGCAGAGTATTGTAAAACATACTCCAGCAGTCAAGCCAAAACTGGAAAAAGTGTAAGGGATCCTACAAACAGAATTGTTAAACCCACATCAAGAGGTGTTACTAGGATTTAATTAGGGAAACTATTAGAAAAATTCAAAATAGATGTCCTAAACACCATCAGTTCCCAACTTGATACCACAAAAATTGAAAGGAAACAAGAGGAAGAAAATGTTTCTTTGGCAATTTTTTGTCATTGGTGTAGGAAAAATCATCCTGAAAAGGAATTCCCCCTTAATCTTATTGAAATATATGGCCTCTGTACAGAGGATCACCCTACCAATGATTTCCCTTCTTTACATGGACATAAATCCATATTTAAGGGAGGAGGAGTACATCATGAAACATCCTACCCCCCTAAGAGGCCATGGAGACAACAAAATACCAATATGTTTGCAGACCCTACTACACAATATTCACAACAACAATGGGTACCTCCCATGTCTTATCCTCAATGGTCACCACAACAACCAAAAATCCAACATTGGCAACAAGGATGGAGAGGGCCTGCATATGGGAATGTTACCTTTCATCCAACAAATTTTTCCACCTACCCACAATACCCTTCAAATATTTCTCAATTGCTCCCATGATTTCATCCTCCTACTCTTCCTCCACCCCCACAGCTGTAACAACAAATTTCACTGCCTATGAATCTAAATTGACAGCAACAAATGCAAGCTTCACCTATTCAAAACCCTCCTCGACCTACCCCTATTCCTGCACAACCTATCTCTAATATGAATAACAGGCCTACACAACCGGTAAAAAACCTTGAAGTACAAAACATCCCCACTTATGTAATAAATCTAGCTCCATTTAATAGAATTGAATTAAGATTAGGGAGGGTTGTAAATAAAACAAATCCTGTTGTGGTTATTCAAGAAGAAGAACAAGTAGATAGTCACACAGTTCAAGAAGAAGAACAAGTAGATAATCACACAGATCAAGAAGAAGAACCAATAGATATTCAAATAGTTCAAAGAGAAGAACAAATGGTTAATCAATTAAATGAAGAAACACCCTTGTACAACAAGAAACTCATCCTCCCAATTCCCATGTAGCAGAAACACCTCAAAAAACAAACCCTCCTCCTTATACATAAGGGTTACTTATGAAGAAATCTGAGGAACCTCTAGTGTAACATCCCTAGCCACCAACAGGATGGACAATGCCAATACTCAGACACTTTACTTAGCTCTGATACCATATTGTGACATCCCCAAACACCCATGGCTGGGCCATGCTACATGAGATAACGCTCTTGTTTTCTCAGTGGAACATATCGTAACATACTCGGCATCCAACTGAGCTATGCCACATAAATTTTTCAAACTGCATATAATTAAAATATATACAAACAGAAATCTTGCGGAAATATATACATAAAATGTAAATAGAAAAATACATTCTATAATTGCATGGATTCATACTGAAATAATAGTAAACATAGACATGCAGCATATACAGGAAATACCCATAAACACACAAACAGTTATAATCACGCATAGGATAAACCCATAAAAATAAACATGTAAATAACAATGTAGCATGTAAATTTATCACACAATTGACACTTATCTTTGTAAGAATATCACCAACTGCGTGCAGACCTTCAATGAACCTCCCAACCTTAGACCGCACTGCTCATCACTCTAAGCAGTGGGTCACCCCCGAACTGGGACTAAACTCCACCTAGGTAAAGGGATTTCCTAACCAGGATAATGGCTCATGGACAAGAGGAAAGAATCCGTCAAAGGTGCCTATTCAAACTAACAGCCTACAGTCCCTCATTCCCCACATGCTTGTCCCACCTCGGGAAGTGTGCCCCTTCTCTACTCAATAGTCCTTTGGCTGCGCCACTTCCTTTCCAGACTTCAGCAACAAGCCAGACAGGAAGTCTCAAAGCCCTGTAGCTGTAGTTTAGCACCTTCAAGAAAACACTTCCCAACAATTCTTTCACCCAAATAGAAATTGCTCACGGGCCTGACAACCCGCCTCTTCAATATCCCACGGGCCTGACAAACTGCTTCTTCATTCCAGCTCCCAGGCTAACCAGCTACACAACAGATATGGCTATGGATATAGTTCAAGTGAAATGAATGTATGAAAAATAATTGATTGCGTGAGTGAAAAATGGTCATGGAATCATGGCTGAATGATGGAAGGAATGATGGAAAAGATGATAGGAAATGAGCTAATTCCTAGCAATATGTATGCATGTCCCCAACTTGAAACTTTTCATGTTGGGAGATACTTTGGCCTACTTGTCCCCAACTTTAGAACTTAAGATAAAATAATTATCCATACTTTATACTTAAAGAAATATTAATATAATATTCCTTTTTAGCTTAAGCTCCCTAGCTTAGCCCTTTTCCTTAACTTTGAGGCCCCTCCCTTTTTTTTTTTTTTTTTTAGCTGCAGAGTTATACTCTGGTCTGAAGAATGTTGCAGTGCTGAAATCCCCAAATTCTTAACCAGAAAGAAATGTGTATTTACTTGGCAACCCGAAAACAGATGTGCGGCAATAGATCTCGCCAGTTTAATTTGTTTTTGTTTATGTTTATGTTCCCCAAGGGTTAGGTATTCAAGGGTTGTACAGACAAGGGTTTTCCCTATGCTATAGCTCTCTGATATACGTGTGGGGTCCATTAGTAGTACTCGGCCCAATATCTCAAGGCACTAACTAAGGAGGATAGACCGTACCCTTAGTCGTACTACCTGACTACCCAGGTACTAGAGAGTATCTTCCCAAGTGTTGTTCTCGATGAACTATAGCAGTCCAGCGGCCGATAGGTTTATCTAAAGAGGGCTTCAAGAAATATAGGTCGATCCGTACACAGGTGTTGTCTGATGCACCACCACTCGAAGGGGTACCAACAGGGGTTACAAGGGTGGCCAACAGATGTGCGCTTAAGAACCACTTGTATTTCCTGCGTGTATGAATCCCTCAACCACGGGTTTATGCATGTAATGACAGATCTCTATGGCTTAAAGACGCCGGAATATATCTCTACCCTGGAAAAAAAAATACCCACAACTTCTGCCAAGGAAAGTGCTCTGATACCACTTGCAAGATACCAGATATATAAAATATGCATAACAGAAATAAAATGCTAGAAATGGCAGAATAACAGTAAAATATCCAGCATAATCTCCACAATAACACAGTAATCATATAAGAACAACAATAGAAATAGCACTTTGATTCAGAAAGCAATGTTCACAGGCCTCTTCGAGGGGGCAACCTCCAATCGAGCAGCGCTCTGTTACAATAATCTCAAGATAGGGTTTTCATACCCTCGACCCGTATTTATACTAAATATGTCTATTAAGAGAAGCATCTAGAGGAAGATCCTTCTAGAAGCAGAAGCTTCTATTAGGTCTTCTTACATCCGCTTTATTCTATTTTATTGAAAGGCCTTATTAATATTGACCTTTATTACATCCGAATACATTGATCTACCTATGTGCGGGTTAGGACCTTAACAAGTAGAGTGGCCACTTAGTGCCACAAAGAGAGATAAAGATAGCAGGGGAGATCGAGTAGATCTACCCATTGAGAAGACAATAGTGCAGCAGAGAAGACTGCATACAAAGAGTCAACCACTAAAGTAGCTGGACGAGGTAATTGAGGAAATCAGAAGGCTGATGTTGAATTCAGCAATAGAGATTGCCAGCAATGGGAAGCTGAGCAGAGGAGAACCTGTGATAGCAGAAGCGAAGTGAGGGAGCGGATGGACAGCTCCGGAGAACTGTTTGGGATCCAGGTGGATTTCAATAGCCATGCTGGGAAGCTCATGAGCAGGAGCTCATGAATTTTTCACAGAAGAGGAGTACGATGCAAGAGCATCACTCCAAGACATATGTACGCCAGCCAACCAACACATCAAAGTGCGTGTTCAATGGAGAAGAGAGGAGGAACCTCTCACTTTCAAATTTCAAATTTTGAAATTGTATTTAATGATTGTAAGGATGGTAGAGCCAAAAAACATGGATGTGCGTAGGCTTTAGATAAATTTTGCCTTAAATAGTTGTAAGGCTGAGATCTAGATCTGATTCGGACTAGACAAACATTCAATGTAATTGAGTTTAAATTAATGAGAGTTGGTGAGGATGGAGGGAAGCGCTCGAGGAGCCCCCTTTTGTAAAAACATCTTCTTTTGTTTTTAGGAGTTAGAAGGCAGAGAGGGAGTAGAACAAAGAATAGGTTAGATAGAAGAGAGGAGAGTCAAGACTCTGTGGCAGTCCGAGCTCACATTGTAAAGAGACATCTCATGTTAATACAATCAGAGCAGTTTTTCCTGCATGTTATTCTGTGTATGCTCATGAATGTCTTTATGTGTTTATGATATTATGTAGATGTATGTTAAGTTCCATCTGCAGGGATAGATATATTTCCCTATCTGTGAGTTCTTTGATTCCAGGATTGGGTTCTTTGTGGTTTCATGCAAGAGGTTGCATGACAGAATACTGCAGGTTCTATAAGCCTGTGCATAGAGTGCACTTCTGAGTTATGCGGAATTTCAGACAGAGACATGCGAGGAGGGCGCACCAGAGTAAGTCTTAGACTCAGGGATAAGCCTCAAGGTTGTTTAACACCTTGGAGGTGAAGACTGTGTAGATAAACGCACATATAAAAAAGAATCACTGAGGGTTCTATGGAAACTCTGCCAGGAGGGCATTGAGGGAGTGCATAGCGTGCACCAGGGAACTCTATTTTGAGTTCTAAGGAAAGGGAAGTGTCAAGGAGAAGGCACTTACAGAGTTATTGAACACTCTGTGAAGAAAGTCTCTACAAGGTGTGCATCGAGCAAAAGAATTCCAGGAGGACGTGAAGCATTTCTTTCTAAGAAATACTTCGAATTGAGTTATCTGAAAACTCAGTAGCACAAGAAGTGTGCAAATAAGAACTTGTCTGAAGTTCTTAAGCTCAGAAGGAATATCACAAGAAGTGCGCTCAAAGTGAACTTGTCTCAAGTTCATAAGCTTAGAAGGAACAATGCCTTTGTGCACAGAGCAGTAGCCGAGAGGAGCAGAGGATTGAGAAACCTTTCAAGGTTTCTGAGTTGACAAGCTCAGGATGGATGGCATAGTTGTGTGCAGGGACCCTGTAAGGATTGCAAAGGTCGAGAAACCTTTGAGGTTTCAGAGTCGACAAAGCTCAGGAGGGACAATGTCCTTATAATACAGGCTTGAGCCGAGGATAGAGGCTTCGCAGCAAAGACGAAGGCCAAGGCCTTTTTGGAACAAGAAATATTCCAAGGGGAAGGAAGAAGCATGAGCTCAAGAGAGTACAATTTTCGTTGATTCGAGCAATGGAGAAAAGATCTAGATCATTGATTTTTGTGTCTAGGCAGCAAGAGGAGAGAGCGCAGAACAACAGATTCGGGTCATCATATCTAGCGTAGGGAGTCGACAGCCATCAGATCCAGAAGAAGGTACACGAGGCTTAACCCTCGTACATGCAAAGGGAAGGACTTGTCAAAGTACCAAAAAGATCAAGATCATCCATCGTTGAGAGGACGCGTGGCAAAAATCCAGAAGCCATCAGGGTTTTAGATATTAGTTGTTCAGGGAGAAGGAGTCATGAGAAAAAAAGTCCCGACTCACGAAATCCTGAAAACATTGTGACCGTCCACAGGAGGACACATGGTGAGCGGTCAAGGTTTCAGGGAAATCCTCGAAAGGAGATTTCATCAATTTGGCTACTGAGAGATATAAAGGGCAAGAGTCGAGACTCTTGACCCATGAAATCCTAAAAGAACGTAAGCCATCAGATCAGGGGAGGCTCACAGCTGTTGATCTCCCGCAGGAGTGGAAGTTCAGCATTTCAGAGTTCGACTTTTCGACACTTCTGATGACAAGGAGCTGGGGCTCTGGGTGTTGAAACCCCTGAAGTCACAAAACGCGACATATCTTTGGAGTGGGGTTGCGGTCACACATTTCAAAATTTTGGGGTTCGGCTTTTCGGTACTTCTGATGACAAAGAGTCGAGGATCTTGGTGTTGAAAACCCTGAAGTCACAAAATGCAACGTGTATTTGGAGAAGGGTTGTGGTCACGGAGGATGGAGTCACATAGAATCAAAATTTTGGCATTTCAGCATTTTGGGTTTTGGGGATTGAAGAGTCAAGAGACTCGCGACTTCAGGATTCTCGAAGTCGCAAAACCCGAAATCCTTTTTCGGAAAAGGTCGCGGTCATATCTGGTGGTCATGTATAGGTGGAGACTCACGCCTGGTGCATTTCTTGTGACGGTGGAGTTTTCGTGAAGGACCTATGGATCAAATTTGTAGGGTTCCAGTGAGGGCCGAAATAACTATTTCAGTTCTGCATATCTGAAGAAGAACGATCCTGTGTGGATTCTCGGCCTGAGGGTCAAGAGGTCTGCGTCAGTAATAGGTAGAATTTTGAATTTTGGATTGGTTTGATGAGTTTGGATTGGATTTAAGGACAATATGAGGGTGGAGAGAAGACAATAAGACAAGAGGTAAGAACTTGTACATCCACTTTGGTGGGGTTGCTCCAAAGTCAGGTTGTCCTCTTACTTTTGATAGTTAGAAATTTGTGTTTTTATATTGAAATTTATTTTATGAGTAGGTATAGAGATAATAAAGGTAGATTCATTGCTGCCAAAATCTCAGAAAAGTTAGAAAAACAAACAACCTCCCCACACACACACTAATTCATCTAAAATTCATGAAGGAAAAATTATCAGAGGAGAAAGCTCAAAGGGAGCAATTGAAACAACAACCAAAGGCACTAAATCTAAAGCATTGTTTAGATTGAAATCATAAGACAACAGGTAAGAGGGTAAGCATTGGCGACCCCATCAGAAGGAGGAGTTGGAAAAGAAACAAAGGAAGTAATAGAGGAAGTTGCATCTGTTGTTGGAGAACCAAAGAAGACATTTGAACATCTAGATATACCAAACAAGCCAATGGTTGAACCATCACTTAGTGGAGACACATCACCACCACCCTACAAACTGTTTGGAGATATGGCAGAAGAAGAAGGAAATGTAGCTAATGAAACATACACATTTGGATTCCCCATACTGGACATCACCAGAGATGTTTTCATGAAGAACATTCCATTGTCCTCACTGCCTCACTTCCATGGTATGTCAACATAAAATCCTGACTCATTTTTGTTTGAATTTGATATACTATGTAGAAGTTATAATTACATTAATAATGCACAAACATTAAAACTCTTTCTAGCTACACTAAAATATTTAGCACTAAGGTGATTTATGAGCTTAGGAGACCACATTATCTTATCTTGGGATGGTATGAAGGAGACCTTCCTCCAGAAATACCAAGATTTCCGTATACCTGGGGATTATAGGAATGACATATTTAAAATGCAACAATCTGAGGAAGAAAGACAGGAACATTACCTAGAGAGGTTCCTATACAACTACCAAAAGACTAAGCAATTTTCCTTAGACACAACTACAGTTAGGACTATATTCCTAAAGGGTGTAAGGCATGACTGCATTTAATTACTAAACCTCATGAGTTCTATATATGTGTACTAAAATCCATTTGCATACATAGCAGAGTATTGTAAAACATACTCCCGCAGTCAAGCCAAAATTGGAAAAAGTGTAAGGGATCCTACAAACAGAATTGTTAAACCCACATCAAGAGGTGTTACTAGGATTGAATTAGGGAAACTATTAGAAAATTCAAAATAGACGTCCTAAACACCATCAGTTCCCACCTTGATACCACAAAAATTAAAAGGAAACAAGAGGAAGAAAATGTTTCTTTGGCAATTTTCTGTCATTGGTGTAGGAAAAATCATCCTGAAAAGGAATTCCCCCTTAATGTTATTGAAATATATGGCCTTTGTACAGAGGATCACCCTACCAATGATTTACCTTCTTTACATGGACTTAAAGCCATATTCAAGGGAGGAGGAGAACATCATAAAACATCCTACCCCGCTAAGAGGCCATGGAGACAACAAAATACCAATATGTTTGCAGACCCTACTACACAATATTCACAACAACAATGGGTACCTCCCATGTCCTATCCTCAATGGTCACCACAAAAACCACAAATCCAACATTGGCAACAAGGATGGAGAGGGCCTGCATATGAGAATGTTACCTTTCATCCAACAAATTTTCCCACCTACCCACAATATCCTTCAAATATTTCTCAATTGCTCCCATGATTTCATCCTCCTACTCTTCCTCCACCCCCACAGCTGTAACAACAACTTTCACTGCCTATGAATCTAAATTTATAGCAACAAATGTAGGCTTCACCTATTCAAAACCTTCCTTGACCTACCCCTATTCCTGCAGAACCTATCCCTAATCTGAATAACAGGCCTACACAACCGGTACAAAACCTTGAAGTACAAAACTTCCCCACTTATGTAATAAATCCAGCTCCATTTAATAGAATTGAATTAAGATTAGGGAGGGTTGTAAATAAAACAAATCCTACTATGGTTATTCAAGAAGAAGAACAAGTAGATAGTCACACAGTTCAAGAAGAAGAACAAGTAGATAATCACACAGATCAAGCAGAAGAACAAATAGATATTCAAATAGTTCAAAGAGAAGAAAAAATGGTTAATCAATTAAATGAAGAAAGAAACACCCCTGTATAACAAGAAACTCGTCCTCCCAATTCTCATGCAGCAGAAACACCTCAAAAAACAAACCCTCCTCCTTATCCATAAGGGTTACTTATGAAGAAATCTGAGGAACCTCTAGTGTAACATCCCCAGCCACCAACAAGATGGACAATGTCAATACTCAGACACTTTACTTAGCTCTGATACCATATTGTGACATCCCCAGCCACCCATGGCTGGGCCATGCTACATGAGATAGCGCTCTTGTTTTCTCAGTGGAACATATCGTAACATACTCAGCATCCAACTGAGCTATGCCACATAAATTTTTCAAACTGCATATAATTAAAATATATACACACAGAAATCTTGCACAAATATATACATAAAACGAATAATAGAAAAATACATTCTGTAATTGCATGGATTCATACTGAAATAATAGTAAACATAGACATGCAACATATACAGGAAATACCCATAAACATACAGACAGTTATAATCATGCATAGGATAAACCCATAAAAATAAACACGTAAATAACAATGCAGCATGTAAATTTATCACACAATTGACACTTATCTTTGTAAGAATATCACCAACTGTGTGCAAACCTTCAACAATTCTCCCAACCTTAGACCGCACTGCTCATCACTCTCAGCAGTGGGTCACCCCCGAGCTAGGACTAAACTCCACCCAGGTAAAGGGATTTCCTAACCAGGATAATGGCTCATGGACAACAGGAAAGACTCCGTCACAGGTGCCTATTTAAACTAACAGCCTATAGTCCCTCATTCCCCACATGCTTGTCCCACCTCGGGAAGTGTGCCCCTTCTCTACTCAATAGTCCTTCGGCTGCCCCACTTCCTTTTCAGACTTCAACAACAGGCTAGATAGGAAGTCTCAAATCCCTATAGTTGTAGTTTAGCACCTTCAGGAAAACACTTCCTAGTATTTCTCTCACCCAGATAGAAATTTCTCACGGGCCTGACAACTCGCCTCTTCCATATCCCACGGGCCTGACAACTCGCCTCTTCCATATCCCACGGGCCTGACAAACTGCTTCTTCATTCCATCTCCTAGGCTAACCAGCTACACAACAGATATGGCTATGGATACAGTTTAGGTACAGTGAAATGAATGTATGAAGGATAACTGATTGCGTGAGTGAAAAATGGTCAAGGAATCATGGATAAATGATGGAAGGAATGATGGAAAAGATGATAGGAAATGAGCTCATTCCTAGAAATATGTATGCATGTCCCCAACTTGACACTTTTCATGTTGGGAGATACTTTGGCCTACTTGTCCCCAACTTTAGAACTTAAGATAAAATAATTATCCGTACTTTATACTTAAAGAAATATTAATATAATATTCGTTTTTAGCTTAAGCTCCCTAGCTTAGTCCTTTTCCTTAACTTTTAGGCCCCTCCCTTTCCCTAACCAGTGGAGTTTAGTCCCCCATCTATTTTATCGTGGTCGGTCTGCATGCAATGATGTATTTTGTATTAATCATGAGACATATACAAAAAATAAGCGCACTGGACTTTACTATCTAGCCTCTCCAGCCTAATCAAAACACAAGCATCCTAGCTTATAATAGCTTGGCTCACCAGCCTATAAAACAAAACATATACACAAAGGCTCCCTGACCTCAAAATCATGCACACTTAAGTTGTTGCGCACGGTATCCAAAAATGTGCACACTTCTTCATTTTATTGCGCAGTACATGTGCGCACTATGCCATGAAAGGTGCATACAAAAAATGATATCAACAACTCACCAGATTAAGTACATTTGCATTTATATTTACAATTGGGTTCGCCCTAGGAATATTATAGTCCCCTCCCCTTATTTATGCACTGTCCTCAGTGCATCATGTACATATATACACAAAATTTTCAAAAATCCTCAAAAAAATGTGGGTATTCTTCCCACATTGCATCCTCATGCTCCCAAGTAGCATCCTCAGGACCGTACAAGGTCCATTGGAACTTTACAAGCCCTATGGCTTGATTCCAGAGCTATTTGATTTTCTAGTCCAGAATGCATACCGGATGCCCTTGAAAAGCGCTTTCTTGCTCCACCTGAACCACATTCCAATCAATAACATGATTAGCATCAGGTATATATTTCTTTATCAATGACACATGGAATACATTATGAGAATACATAGATGTAGGAAATGCAATCATATAAGCTACTGGACCAATCCTCTCTAGGATTTCAAATGGCCCACAATAGCGAGCTGCGAACTTTAAACAATTTCCCAACTTCGGGGAACTTTTGTTGGCCTTCACTTTCAAGAATACATGGTCTCCCGCTTTAAATTCCCTGTGCGTTTTGCCCTTATCAGCATATCTTTTTTGGTTGTCTTGGGCAACCTTTAATTTTTTATTTTTTTTATAATTTTCTCCTCCATTTCTCTAAGTAATTATGGTCCAACCACTACTCTATCTGTTGGGTTATCCCAACTTACCGGTGTGTTGCACTTTCTGCCATACAATGCCTCAAATGGGATCATCTTTAGATATGCTTGGTACCCATTGTTGTAAGAAAACTCTACCAAGTGTAGGTAGTCTTCCCATTTTGATGGTTTATCCATCACATACATCCTCAACATATCCTCAATCACTTGATTCACCCTCTCTTTTTTCCCATCTGATTCTGGATGATAATTTGTACTAAAATTCAAATTTGTTCCAAATCCATTAAATAATCCCTTCCAAAATTTTGAGGTAAATTTTGGATCTTTGTCAAACATAACTGTCTTGGGTATGCCATGTATTCTAGCAATTTCTCTCATGTAAACATCAACAATGTTCGCTTCCTTGTGAGTGATCTTAACTGGAATAAAATGGGCATCTTTAGTAATCTTATCCACCACTACCATGATAGAATCATGTTGCTTGTTTGTTTTGGGTAGTTTGGTGATGAAATCCATGGTTAGAACTTCCCATTTCCACTCAGGAATGGGTAATGGTTGTAGCAAACCAGTTGGGTGTCTATGCTCAGCATTTACCTTTTGACATTCCAAACATTTGGCAATAAAATCAACAACTTCTTTCTTCATGTCTGGCCAATAATATTGGCTTTGGACTGCTGCAATAGTTTTCTGATATCCTGGGTGCCCAGCATAAGGTACATTATGCATTTCTCCCAATATCATTTTTTTCAATTCCTGGGAATTTGGTACATAAATTTTTCCCATGTACATAAGAATTTCATCATTATCTACCTTGTATTCTTCAATTTTCTGCTGCAAATTTCCTTCTTGTAATTTTGTCATTAATTCCTTGTAATGCAAATCTAATTTCGCAACCTCTAAGATTTTGTCTTTCAAATCTGATTGATACATGCTAGTGGTTGTAGCATGCAATTCATGCACTCTTTTGCTAAGTGCATCAACCAATTTGTTCTCTTTCCCCTTGATATTCTTTATATCAAAGTCATATTCACTTAGAAATTTTAACCATCTGCTTTGCCTAGCATTTAGAGTTGGTTGATCAAATAAATATTTTACACCATTATGGTTTGTCCTCAACTCAAACCTTTTCCCAATGAGGTAGTGTCTCCATTTCCTCAAGGCATGCACTATGGTTGCCAACTCCAAATCATGAGTGGCATAGTTTCTTTCATGCTCCTTCAACTTCCTTGATTCACAACATATAACAAACTCATTTGACTGAGGACTCCACCAATTCCTTCTTTACATGCATCTGTGCATACAATGAAGTCTTCATTTGGGTCTGCAATCCTTATTATTGGAGCACATGTTAATAATTGTTTCAAGTGTTGGAAACTCTTTTCATAATCCAATGTCCACTGAAACTTCACACCCTTTCTTTGTAAGGAAGTGATTGGGTGTGAAATCTTTGAAAATCCTTCAATAAATCTTCTGTAGTAGCCTACAAGGCCCATGAATGATCTAAACTCTGTGACATTCTTTGGCACTGACCATTCTCTAATGGCTTCTATCTTCTCAGGATCCGCTGCAATCCCCTCTTTTGAAATGATATGTCCCAAACAGTGAATTTGCTTCTGATAAAATGAGCACTTGCTCAATTTGGGATACAACTGGTGCTCCCTTAATACTTGCAACACCATACTCAAATGATTCTCATGCTCTTCTTCTAACTTGGAATATATAATAATGTCATCCAAAAAGACAATGATAAACTTGTCTAAATATTCTCAGAAAACACCATTCATTAAGCACATGAAAAAAAACTGGTGCATTTGACAACCCAAATGGCACCACTGTGAACTCATAATGACCATACCTTGTCCTAATGGCGGTATTTCTAATATCCTCCTCTTTAATCCTTACCTGATGGTATCCTGACCTGAGATCTACATTTGAAAATATCTTTGCATCCTTCAATTGATCAAAGAGATCATCAATCCTTGGCAAAGGATATTTATTCTTTACAATCACTTTATTCAACTGTCTGAAATCAATGCACAATCTTACCGTCCCATATTTATTATTCATGAAAAAGACTGAGGCACCCCAAAGTGACACACTTGGGCATATATACCCCTTCTTCATAAGTTCTTGAATCTACATTTGCAACTCCTTCAGCTCTGGTGTACTCATTATGTAAGGAGTCTTTGACACAGGAGTTGCTCCACGCATTAAATTTATAGAGAAATCAATATCTCTCTTTGGGGGTAGTCATGGTACCTCCTTGAACATATCTTCAAACTCTTCCAAAACTACATGACTTCCAAATTTGGCACCTTATATTTAGGTGTCTCTTCCATATGTGCTACAAATATTTGACACCCTTTCCTATAATATTTCTTTAGTTGCAATGCTAAAATTTCTCTGATGGTTACTGCTCTGGGAATTCCCTGCACTTTCCTTAGTTTCCATTCCTCATCGAAGAAATTAAATGATTTGTTATGATATTCTAAGAGATCATGATTTTGGTCCAACCAATCCATCCCAATTAGACAGTCATAGGAACCTAAAGGAAATATGTTCAAATCTGCCTTGGTGTTCAGTCCATTCATGTCCATGAGGCATGACTTAACCATCTCATTAACTTTTCTTTTGGCTCATGTAGCCAGCTGCACCAACCAAGATTTTCCATGCTTTCTTCTTGGAAAATGTAAACTTTCCACCAACTTCTGATCTATATAACTATGAATAGCTCCTGAATCAATTAAAATAGCAATGGTTTGGTTGTTGATCATACCTTCCACTTAAATCATATGTGATTGATACTCTTCTTGCTTGTTGTCTAGGGATGCATAGATCCTTGGTACATTTCTTCCCATGTCCTCCACTGTTTCAACTTGTTGTACATTGTGAACAGTCCTTCCTTTTTCACCTCTATGAGGAGAATCTTTGAACATGTGATCTCCTTTACAACCCCAACATTGAATAGGTGGTTGCCTTGGCCTTTGACCCCCTTGTCTCCATCATTTTGGGTTCTCTAGAATTTTGTTGTCACTGAGGATTATTTTTTGAAGAATGGTGGCTTAGATCCCTTCTTCCTCTGATCCATCTTGAACTTCCTTTTGTCTTCCCAAAATTTTTGGAAAGTTGGCCTTGCTTTTTGTTGATCATATAGGCACTTAGCTCACCTTATGGTCTCCTCCAATGTCTTGGGATAACCATATTGTATTTTTCCACTGATGAAGGATGGAAATCCACTCAAATACCTTTGAATTTAATTGTCTCATCCTTGATGAAAGATACATACTTAAGGAGTTCTAGAAACCTCCTCTCATATTCATCTATGTTCATACTCCCAAGCTTGAGTTCAAAGAACTCTTTCATTTTCTTGTCATAGTATCTCTTAGTCAAGTATTTCTTCGTGAAATACTTCTTGAATTCTCTCCAAGTAACACTTTTCTCTTTAATGTGATGCACCTGCACAAGTTGATCCTACCACATGGATTCTTTTCCCTGGAGTTGATAGATGGAAATTCTACCCTCTGCATAAGAATAATAATTATGTAATTGGAAATACTTTCTCATGCCCAACAACCATGTCTCTGCATCTTCATCCTTCTTGTGTTCACCATCAAATGTAGGAGGTTTGATTTTGTTCATTTCTCCTCATAGCTCATGCACCCTAGACCCCTTATGCTTCATGATAGGGGATGGACTTGAGCTCTTGTGTGCCCTCTTATTGGAATGCTTCGGGGAGTGATGGTGATGTCTTCTAACACTTCTTGTTCTTCTTTTCCCATCAAGAGACTTGTGACTTCTCGATTTTCTTGAGCCACTATCGTTGTCCATTTTTTTTTCTATTATGTTCAAGCTCTCCAATAACTTCATTTTTAAGTCATCCTACTACTCTTTGGCTCTTATAAGACTTTCAATATTAGCTTTATTTCTTTGGACATCCTTCTGTAAATTTTTAATGGTATCTACCATATTCATGTTTTCATCCCTTTCTTCTCCATGTCCATTGGAGTTTGTTCCTTCAATGCACAAATGGACATCCATTCCTATGATTTCATCTTCCTGGCTATAAGTCCCCTACACCTCCTCCATTAATATGGACTCTTTGTTGATCCTAATCCAATTTAGTTGTTGTTAATTCTGCAAAATGTTCAGCCAACAAAACTTTATCAGGCTAACTGTTTCAACAATTTCATGAAAAATATGAACCATTTTGATTCAATGAAATATCAGAATTCTTCCTTCTGATTTCCTAAAAAATTGAGTGCCCAGATCAATTTTTTGGGTGTATATTTAGGTTCCACTGTCTGAGACTTTTCCACGACTGCTCCCATGCTCAATTCCGAGTCTTGAGTAGAAAGTTATGGTTATTATAAATTTGCCCATTAACATTTATGTTCATTTTTCAACTTGGCACAACTCGACATTGTAATTGTGCATTTTTGCACCTACTCCATTGGAATTTTCATATGATCTCAATTGGGTTTTTGCATAAACATATTATGGACACTTTGTCCAAGTTTCACCTTTTTCTAGGTTCTTGTATGCTAGTTACAACCTACTGAAGTTCTAGGCCAATTTGTGTTTTTGGTCTGGAATGATACAGGTACCTTCTTTTCCATATTAAACGTTTTTAGCATGCCCAAAAATTTAATTCAACTCTGTGAATGTATTCTATGGCTCAATATCTTCCCATTGACTACTCTAGTGCCTCGATCTGATTCTGGAGCAGAACTTTATGGCTCTCTGAAGTTAGATGGGTCTTACATTTTACCCTCCACTATTTGTGTTGTATCTTTCTCATAAAATCTTTGTTTGACGAACGGTTTACACCATTAGAAATCTCTCTCCGAGCTATTTTATTTGGGTTGCAGAAAAACACTAGTTTTATGTTGTTGTTCGCCTTCCTAATGACTTCACGTGCACAAATTTCAACCGGTACACCCATATTTACCATGTGCAGCAACAACACAAGGTAAATCGTGCTTCACACACTTGAAAATCCACTGTGTATCACTTCTATGTCACACCACTAACTTGCACGCACTACTTTTATGGCGTGCACCGATATCCGTCGTGCACAGTTTTTGTACCGCGTGTTGATATCCACTGTGCCCAGTTTTTGTACTGCGCGCTGATATTCCTCGCGCATTTCACTTGACACATTGCACCATGCCAAAGTTTAGTACGCCCCCACCGTGCACCAATACTTTGCGTGCACTATTTACAAAACTGTCACGTGATAACATATACTCACATTACGCACACACCAACACATTTTCTATGTGCTCTGCCAATACTGTGCACACCACACACACCATTATAATTTTTCCATGCAACACCAAAATTTAGTGCACACACCCGCACACCAACACTTTCCCGTACGATGTCAAAATTTAGTCTGCGCGCCAGCACACCACTATTTTAACGCGTAATGCCCAATTTTTACGTATCACAATATTTTTACTACACATCACATGTTTTTAGTGCGCCCACCTGCGCACATTCATTTTTATGCGCATCAATTCCTCATGAATTTCGCTGCAAAAATTGGGGCTTTTGCTTAACTTTTTCCCCATTTCTTCCATACACATTATGAAACTATGAAATTTACTCAATTTCACCCCGATAACACCCATTCAACCTCTATAACAACTAATCACTCTCGGTTGACATTTCTAGAACGAATTTACCCCCCCCAAAAAAATCAATTCATGAATTGAGAATTTTATTTACTAATCTCGCTCCATCTGTCATGGCTTCACTGTAACTTCAAATTCGACCAATTCTAGGTCTGAATTTGATAGAATAGATATTAAATCCATAATATCTCACCACTTGTCCAAATTTCTTCATCTTCTCTTGAATTTTAACAACATAAATTGGGGATTTTCCCAATTTCATGTCTAAATTTACCATGGATGCTCTGCAACTTGAAATTTGGCCACTTCGAAATAAATCTTTCGTGTAATTTTGCTTCAACTTAAATTTCTCGGCCCATCCAAGTCTAGCGTTGAAAACTAAATCTCTGATACCATATTGTAACATCCCCAGCCACCAACAGGCCAGGCAATGCCACTACTCAGATGCTTTACTTAGATTTGATACCATATTGTGACATCCGCGGCCACCCATGGTCGGTCCACACTACACGAGATAATTCTCTTGTTCTCTTAGCGGAACATACTATAACATACTCAGCATCCAACTGAGCTATGCCACATAAATTTTTCATACTACATGCAATTAAAATATATACACAGAACTCTTGTGGAAACATATACATAAAACATAAACAAACAAATACATTATGTAATTGCATGGATTCATACTGAAATAAAAGTAAACATAGACATGCAACATATACAGGAAATACCCATAAACATATAGACAGTTATAATCATGCATAGGATAAGCCCATAAAAATAAACACGTAAATAACAATGCAACATGTAAATTTATCACACAATTGACACTTATCTTTGTAATAATATCACCAACTGCGTGCAAACCTTCCATGAACCTCCCAGCCTTAGACCGCAGTTCTCATCACTCTCATCAGTGGGTCACCCCCAAGATGGGACTAAACTCCACCCGGGTAAAGGGATTTCCTAACTAGGATAATGGCTCATGGACAACAGGAAAGACTCCGTCATAGGTGCCTATTCAAACTAACAACCTACAATCCCTCATTCCCCACATGCCTGTCTGACCCTAGAAAGTGTGCCCCTTCTCTACTCAACAGTCTTTCGGATGCCCCACTTCCTTTCCGGGCTTCAGCAATAGGCTGGACAGGAAGTCTCAGAGCCCTGCAGTTGTAGTTTAGCACCTTTAGTAAAACACTTCCCAAAAATTCTCTCACCCGGAGAGAAATTGCTCACAGGCCTGACAACCCACCTCTTCAATATCCCACGGGCCTGACAACCCTCTTCTTCAGTCTAGCTCCCAAGATAACCAACTACACAACATATATGGCTATGGATACAGTTCAAGTACAATGAAATGAATGTATGAAGGATAATTGATGGCGTGAGTGAAAAATGGTAATGGAATCATGGCTGAATGATGGAAGGAATGATGGAAAAGATGATAGGAAATGAACTAAGTCCCAACAATATGCATGCATGTCCCCAGCTTGACACTTGTCATGTTGGGAGCTAATTTGGCCCACTTGTCCCCAAATTTAGAAGTTAAGATAAAATAATTATCCATACTTTATACTTAAAGAAATATTAATATAATATTCCTTTTTGTCTTAAGCTCCCTAGCTTATCCCTTTTCCTTAACTTTTAGGCCCCTCCCTTTCCCTAACCAGTGGATTTTAGTCCCCCGTCTCTTTTATCATGGTCGGTCTGCACACAATGATGTATTTTATATTAATCATGAGACATATACAAAAATAGGCGCATTGGCCTCTAACATCTAGGCTCTCTGGCCTAATCAAAACATAAGCATCCTAGATTATAATAACTTGGATCATCGGCCTATAAAACACAGCATATACACAAAGGTTCCATGGCATCAAAATCGCACACACTTAAGTTGCTACGCGCGGTATACAAAAATGTTCACACTTCTTCATTTTACTGCGCAATACATGTGCACAATATGCCATGAAAGGTGCATACAAAAAATGATATCAAACAGCTTACCAGCTTAAGCACATTTGCATTTATATTTACAATTGGGTTTGGCCTAGGGATATTACATCTAGGACTCAATCTATAGACTGAACTTAGAAACATATGTGTAAATATTCCCCTACTTCAGGCCATCAAGGATATACCTATTTACGCTAAAATAGTAAGGGATATTTGCATTAAAAAGCCAGGGAGGAAGAGGAAGGAGCCTTCTGTCATACCGGTGGTTGGACAATTGTTGGAGTTTATAACAGAAATTCCATCCAAATATAGTGATCCAGGAAACCAAGTGGTAACCATAGAACTTAAAAGTGTTTATTTTCCAAACACACTGATTGATATAGGGAAAGAAATAAATGTTATGTCGGTTCACACTATGAAAATGCTGCAACTAGATCACCTAAGACCAACAAAAACTTTGTTGGAGCTTGCAGACAAATCAGTCATCACCCCAGCAGGATGTTTAGATGACATAACAATTACCTTGGGTTCTTGGGAATACCCTATGGATTTCATAGTAATTCATCCCAAATCCTCCAAACCAGGACATTCGGTAGTACTTGGTTGACCCTGGTTGGCCACTGTTGATGCATTTATTAGTTGTTGATCTGGAGAGATGAAAATTTCCAATGACACTCAAAGTCAAAAACTTATCCTTTTTCCCCCTACCCAACCAGCCACTGAAGTTCCTCTCTAGTTGGAGAATCCCTATGGGGAGGATGACCACACTCATCCCTTGTTAACACTCGAACAGGTGAAAGGAGTTTAAGAGAAAACTGAAGAACAAATTTTAAGTCTATTCTTGGTCGATTAAGCATGCATTGAATATCCTCAATATTTTCCTAAATATACACATATCTTTATCTCTAAATTCCAAGAAATTTGGCACCTCTCCACCTCTACAGTAGCCACAGTTTCACAAATAGATGAAGGGAAAGAATCAGTTGTTCAAGCTGTTGAAATAAGTCTTGGTAAATCTTTCTATATCAATGCTAGCTTAGAAACAGATCAACAACAAAAGTTGATACATATGATTCAAGGGAAATTTGGTTCTTTTTCATGGGATTACTCTGACATGGAAGGGATCCACCCAGACACCTGTATGCATAATATTTATACTAACAATAAAATCAGACCTGTTAGGCAAGCCCAAAGAATAATGAATCCAGCCTTGAAATACATAGTGAAAGAAGAAGTCTGGAAACTCTTGCAATCCAATTTCATTTACCCTATATCAGATAGAAAGTGGGTCTCCCTGTTAGGAACCAAACATCAATATAGCATAGAAAAACCTCAGAAAAAGTACTCAACGACTTGAAAAAGAGATAATTTCAGATAAT